>JAPYYV010000654.1:0-29679 GCA_030522625.1 Copidosoma aretas
GCGGTTGTCGCGCGGGTAGCGCGGGTGGATGAAGCACCACCATAATATATATATATATATATATATATATATAGATATATATATAAAATATTTACTTTGCACCCGCTTTTGTGGGGAGGGATCGTGGATTTTAACCTTATTTAAGGATCTTGTAGACACTTATCAAAGAAGACGTTCTTTTTATTTTCAGCCCTTTAGGGGCTCCGGGACCCGAGAAAACCCATTAAGAGTGCCCGAAAAGGTCTTTTTTGCCCTATTTTCGAAGATCAATATCTTGATGACCTCTCAGCTGATCTTAATCCTGCAAGCAGATGTTTTTTTACTTGTACTTCAAGTTTGAGAAATTTATGATGATTAAGAAATTTATCAAACCTCTAAGTATCAAAGCCCATTTATGGGAACCGATTCAGTATAAGGAAAATTGGAAAATTTGACCATTTTTAGAACACTGTCAAAATTGCACCAATCGACTTAAGACCTTTTTAAAAGCTTTTTTCGCTGGGTTTTGATATTACCTTTAAAACGCTACTCGGTAAATTGAAATCCATCGAATAGGTTCGGAGATACAGCTGTTTGAATATAATTATTTGGTCAAACAAACGCTTCTTTTTGCATCTTTAAGCTAGTTTAACTTATTTCTGGCAATCTTAAATGAAACAAAAATTTAGCTAAAGAAGTTCTCTACACGTATAATAAGCTTCCACTGGAAATTGTTATGGCCCATCCTCCTGTATACCTTATTTAAAGCTCTAAATATCAAGTATTTTGCATCTCTAGTGAGCCACTACACCCTATTATGATGGCTTCTTCTAGTTATTCTAAGACGATCTAAATACTAAGCATGATAAAAAATATGAAAGTAAATACTAAGATCTTTAACTTAAGAACTGGTTACAGTCTGCAAGAGGACTAGAACCAAAGTTATGACGGTTTAGAGTTCTTTTAAAATTTCAGGTAGCAAATCTGTGGACGCTTATGAATCTGATTTGGAAGAGCAGTCTGACATCCCTCACGACTTTGGTTCGAGATGACTTAAAAACCTTAACCACCACGTAAATCGAAGGGCTTTAACCCTAGCTTCATTATCTTTGACCAAATTTTGTTCCTATTCTGATACGCTATATTAAGAAGGCTATTTTACTAAATAATAAATCATTTATTTTTAATTTTTGTTTTTTTTCCAAACGTACTTGTCACTACCTAGAGATAGAGTCAAAATAGGAATAATTCAAACTTTTTTTATAACAAGTTTAGATCATTTTTAAAATTGTAAAATTTTGAATTTTATTATTGATTTTAAAGGTGAGTGGAGGATACTTAAAATGTTTCACAATAATTTTTTTGTGGAAACGTTATTCGAACCAAAGCACATTAGCTAACATCACGCAATAAAAATTAAACCTGATAAAAATTTTGTCTTGGTTTATACTTTTTTCAGTGCCTAATGTTGTCTTTTTTCTCACGAAACAATTTTTTTCAGAACACATTATCAATATTGAATGTTAACATCTTACCAATGTATTTTGTATGGCAATATATGACCAGGTAGAAAGATTAGTAAGTAAAATTCGTTCATTGCACGTACAACCATGTACCGGAACTGATACCACGCTGGTAACATCATATGTCATTTCTTATGTTCTGGTTACCGCATACTTAGTAAGTACAGAGCTAGGCTGCTTTTTCGAACATAATATAGTTTTCAATTGAATATTTATCAAAATGCTGAAAACAGAGTTACGTATTTCTCAAATGTTATATTATTCTTATTATTATTTGTTAACAGAGTATTCAGTTACAAAGACAGTTTTCTTTGCATGTACGTAAATTATAGATAAATGGATTAGTTAAATAAATAGGTAATAAATATTACTTTTATCACAGATTTGATGACAATATATAAGTAAATATTATTCTACTGTCGAAATTAAATTAATTGTTTTAACCTACTGTAATTTGGAGAAGTATAAAGAATTCAATTTTTTTAAATAAATACCTGATAGAGGACTTTTAAAACCTATGACAAAATAACATTACGTCAAATGTTTGAAAATTTTTATTGTTTTAATATTTCAAAAATAATATTTAAAGAGAAAAAACTCTTTGAAAAACGAATTTTGTATAATCACGAGGTTATTCAAATATTAATAGATTTAAAAATACACTTGATGCACACTGCTGCTTAGTACTTTTTAGCGAACATCCTGTAGTATTTAGTACTTCAGATTTTTTGATTTTTTTATCAAAAGAGGGTATCATGATGAGATTATCAAATAGATCTTGGAATACTTAAACATGAAGTTTGTGAAAAAGCTCTTAAAAACTCATTAATAAAACTGAGACCTGGTGATAAAATTTGTAAAAGGCGGATGACTTTAAAGAGCAATAAAATTGATTCTTCTTTAAAAAAAAAGCATAACTTGAATCAAGCTAATCCAGTTGTATTATTGATTAGTAGTGTTACTGCTGGATTAAGACATTCAGACAGAATAGGAACACAAGAAAATGTTTCTACCAAGGATCTTTTACCTGAAAGCCAGCAGTCAACTGATAGTAATGTTACTATCAGTACTAATGACTCTGATTTTACTACATTAAGCCAGGAGCAAGGAGCAGTAAATTCTGTATTGTACAGTGTTGATATGCCAAGCTAGAATGATCAACTGTTTTACAAATCAAGACGTATATACGATGCTAAAAATATCGTTCATGAAGTTTGTAAAAGTTTTACTAAAGAATTTTGGAAATTAGCTAATATCAATATTAAAGTTCCTGAAGGTGTATCTAATAATATATTAGATGTTCCATGTTTGGAAAATTGCTTACAAATTTTCAAAGAGAATTAGAATAATCTTAATCTAATCATAAAAAACTTGAAATCTTACCACCATTGCCAAAACATTGGACTAGATTCGAAATTCAACTGCGTTTTAATTGCTGTGAATATTCGTATAAAAAACTTTGTTAGCTTAAATAAATAGACGGTATGTTTTATTACTTTGTTGAAATATTTTTTGATGCATTAAAAAACTTTATCACTAATTTTTAATGAGAAATTGATAATGATTTGGATTCAATTTCAAACTATACTTTTTTATCAGCTGTCGATCTATTTTTGATAAGATTTATTCACTATCCTTGGTATGCATCAAACCTAACATATAAATATATAGTCAACTTTGTTAAAGTAGAATTTATGTCCAAGTTTAAATGCTCATTTAATCAGAAAACCTTATTTGTCTCTAGAATTTTGTCTGAGAAAAAGTCTACTGCGTATCCTAAGATTACTAAAATTCCTAGAGATGTAAAATATAATAATAAATTCTTATACACAATAAGAAACAAGACAAATGCTAAAATAGAGTAATTTATTTTATAGTATTTTAGTTAAGTAGATAATTTCTGTTATGCAACATTGTTTTTTCAAAATTTTCCAGATAATTTTAAATATTACGCGAGAAAAAGTTACAATAAATTTCCACTGAAATGCAGCAGCTTATACTCGATTATTATGTTAATGATTGAAACACTTATACTTGTCTTGGAAAAAAGGATTTTGTATCATCGTTGGATAAAGACAAAAGTAAAATTTTCAAACAAAAAAAAGTTAATGTTGTATACTAAACACGAATTTCATCTAAAATTTTTGGACGACTGTACTGGAAATAATAAACTGCCATCTTTTTCTTACTTCATGTCTCTTGAACAATGCTAGAGATCCCGGAAGCCATTTGTGTCTGCGCTGGGCATCAAAACGTTAAGGTGAAATTACACGCTCTGTCAAGAAAGCTCAAGTACAGTGATAAGTACAGAGGTGCTGTTTGCAATATTGACAGTTAAGATTGTATGATGAAAAATGTAACAAATGTCCAAGACAATAAGGAGTCTGAGAGACATTTACATACTTACATATCTAGTAAAAGAACTAGACATTGAATTAGGAAAGGAGTAATTCAAATATAAAAATTCAGTTGAGTCAGAAAGTGCAGCTTAACTTTAGAGCTTTGTAGATAATTTTGATAATTTTATGACTCTGTTCCGTACAAACATTAATATTTTATCTACACATTATTACATAGCAGACACTCAAAAACGTTATTGAAATCATTGTAAAAGTAATTTAGTATCTAATACTTGTGTAATTGTAATGGATTTTTCCCAAAATTACTCATTTGTTATTCAACAGTCGGTTTAGGCTTTTTATTATAATAACTCTTAAGTCACTGTGCATCCTTTCTGCACATACTACGCAACTGAGGAAACTGATGTACTACTTAATGTAAATTATTTCATCATAAGCATTTCTAGAGATCATGTCACATATGCGATACATGCAATCACTGCCAAACTCATGGCCGTCACCAAATAGCAATACAGCTGGACTAACAGTAGTATACATTTTTCGGATGGAGCACCTCAGCAATATAAAAACAAGTAATAATTTCTACTACATGAACAAAAACTCAAATACCGTTACATTTTTTAATTATTTAATTTAAAACTTTTGCTTGACATATAAACTATTGAGCTAATATATCGTGACACGAAAGAGACTATGGTATAGAAGTAGAATCGTACAATTTTTTCGCAACAAGCGATCAAAAATCACCTTGTGATGCTACAGGTGGTAATAGAAAATGACAAGTTATGTACCACTGGATAAGGTGGCTCATCGCTCGGCCGCAGTGGTACGTACTATGAAAAACGTATGGCACTGCCTATACCACCTACAGTGCTGTCTGTGCGTCACGCGCGAGAGTTCGTCACTTCCACAAAGTCGTGGCTGCTGCTATGGCCAATAGTTTTTTCAGTGTAACATCATTTTCTAGGGTTCAAAAATCTATGAATATAAATTGTAATTCAAGTTTTAAATTTTTGATGAAATTGCTAAGTATAACATGTTGAATAATGCGATCTCATAATATAAAAAATACACCTTACTGTTATAAACTTAATAGTAGAAGTACATAGAATAAATAGCACTATTAGCTCAAAATAGTAAGATGGTCTTTATAACATATCAGTGAATGAATAGGGTAAATTATTTTAAATAATTCTAGAACAGAGCAGTATTCATGATTGCAGAAAGAAAAAATATAGTATTCATTGGTTATAACTTTCATGACAAAATGATATTAGACTAAAAAAAGTTTTTCCGGAAATAAGGAAGCTAGAGTTAAAACACTTGGATTAACTTAGTGGTGAAGGTTTTAAAGTAACCTAGAAAAATAATTATGAGGAATGTCAGACTGCTTTTCTAAATTGGATGAAATAAGCGTTTACAGATTTGGTACCTTGCATTTCAAAATAACTTAAAACTGTCATAACTCTGGTTCTAGACAACTTAAGGCCTTCAACTAGTGCCTTAGTTAAATATCTTAGCATTATCATTTAAATTTCTATCATACTTAGCATTTAGATTTTCTCAGAATCACTAGAAGAAGCCGTAGTAATAGGATGTACTGGCTCACTAGTGTTGCAGAATACTTGATATTCAGAGCTTTGAATGAGATACACAGAGGCATAAGCCAAAATAATTCCCAGTAAAAGTTTGTTACACGCGTGAAGATCTACCTTTAACAAAATGTTTGTGTCATTTAAGATTACCAGACAAAAGTTACACTAGTTAAAAAATGTAAGAACCGCGTTTTTGAAAAAATAACTATCTTTATATAGCTGTATCTCCAAACCTACTCAATAGATTTCAATTTATCAAAGGGTGTTGTAAGGATAATGTCAAAACCTATCAAATATGGCTTGTTTACAGGTCATTAGCCAGTTGGTGTATCTTTGACAGTGTTCTGAAAATGGTCAAATTTTCGAATTGACCTTTGAACTTAGTCGGTCCCGAATAATGGGCTTCAATACTTGGGGGTTCAGTACATTTTGAAATGAGAGCTTGAAGTAAAAGTAAAAAAATATCTGCTCGCTGGATTAATATCAGCTATTGGGTCATCGAGATATCGATCTTCGAAAAAAGGGCAAAAAGAGCCTTTTTTGGGCACTCTAATATAGTTTTCTCAGGTCCAGAAGCCCCTAGAGGGCTAAAAATTAGCACGCCGTCTTCTAATATGAGTATTTACAATGGAGATTCATATATATTTAGTTGATCTCATCTATTTAAGCCTGAAAAAAGGCGGGAATCAGTCCAAGTGTATATATTAGCCAAGTAAATGGTGTTGGACATCTGTAAAATTTAGTTTAATTTAAGTCATATGTGTAGAATAGCATTTTTTATTCCTTCCCGTCTCTAGTTACCAACTGTCGAACCAACTATCTGCGGCAGACGTTTCAGAGGAGAAGAGTCTAGTAGAACGGGGTAAGCTGACGTACGAGTAAGTTTGTGACAGGGTGTCGGGACGGCCGTTCTTCGGTTGATACACACTACGTCACACCTACTGGTACATATCTTACTGTATGTACATAGTCATAAGGAGGGAATATTTACCTACTCAACCACCCCTTAAAAACTTAGAAATTTTCACCCGATGCTTATTTTCATAGATTTCCCAAAGGTGATCGAGGTCACCCGAAATACACTATATCGCCGACCTTTGCCGAAAACAGTCAAATTATCCCGATTACAGAAAACCTTTTCACCGAAGCCTCTAACATCGTCGAAGATTGCCAAAAACAACCAATTGACAACCGGAACAATAAAGCATGACCGTTAGTGATACGAGTTATAATACATATAACGGGAGACCCGTACGCTTAAGCTCAATACGAAATAAAAATATAATATAACTAAAGTACCTACAACCAAATAACAGAATAGACTTGCCCGCTTATACTGTTTATTGATCGATAATTTATTTACTATGTAAGAGTACCAACAGAGCATTCTATTTATTTTCGGAATGAAGTATATGCGACGATAACACCCTTGTACAGGAATGGGTCAAAGCAACCTACTCAAGTACATGGTGCAAAAAAACAGGTGTTTGCAAATTATGATTGCGCTAAAGTCTATCAAACTATATCGGAGCAGTGACAGGCTAAGATCTCCCAATTGGAAACCATGTTTTTCTCATACAAAATATTATTAGCAATATATTTCAGTGTATTATATTTTCCGTAAAAGTGTATAATACTTTTAATTGTGATGTAAATAGACAGGGTTGGCTGGATAGCCCATGCTTCCGAGAACGTAGAAAAATGATTGAATTCCAGGGCAAGTAAGTTCCATATTTATCAAAAAGAAAATATTTCTTTTGATACAATGTTCTACTTCTACGCCAAAAATAACTAAATTTGTCTTTCTGAGGCCGGAAATAGAAAACATCAACGTCAGTCATACCGCTGATAAAACAAATACTGAAAGACCTGTACAATCCGGCTCAATACAGAATTCAAATAAAATGAAACCTAAGCACCTGCGACGAAACCACCAAATAGAATTGCCCGCTTAAAGTATTTTTTCATGACTAATTTATTTAGTAATTCAGAACGTGCGCAGAGTAGTCTATTGTCTTTAAGGATAACGTACATAGTACAATCACACCTTAATACCAGATTCAAATAGATCAACCGGCTCATGTTAATGGTAGAAAGAAAACCAGGCACTTGCAAACAATCATTATGTTGTAGTCTAGCAAATTATGACTAAAATGTAATTGGCTGAGGAATCCTAATTAGCAACAATGTTATTATTATTTTAAAAAATACGATAAGCACTATTTTTCACAGTATTATATTTACTACTTAAGTGAATTGTACTTTTGATCATGATGTAGACAGATAATGTTGGCTGGATAGCACATGCTTTTAACAATGGAGAATATATGAAATAAATTTTAGGCCGACTAAGCTAACTATGTTTGCCTAAAAGAATACCTGTGATTAGATACAATATTCTACTACTGCGTCTAAAAATAACCAACTTTCTTATACTGTAGCAGAAAATAAAAAACTTGGCAACAGTAATACCGCTAATAAAACAGATATTAGATAGGCCACCAGTACACTTAAGCTCAATATTAAATACAAATAAATTACAACCTACTGAAAATCAAATCATCAAAATAATTTAGATGATTACATTATTTAATAATTAATAACTTATTTATTAATGCAAAGTAATTTCAAAGAAAAATAATAATATGAATCTCTAACTACCTTAATCAAATATCCCAATATACTTTAACCTAATAACCGAAGGAAGAAGCAATAATTAAAGTCAAAACTATTTACTGTTTTTATTATTTAAGTTGTTGGAGAAGTGGGGTTGTTATAATTATTTCATAAGTAATTATAGACTCGTCTGTTTGTATTTAGCATAAAAGAAAGTGTTATTATGGTAAGAAAGATTGTTTGTAAAAACTCGATCACCAATGTGTTAAGTTATACTTCTTCAGCACAGTAAATATATTAAATATTTTTAAATTATGCTGAAAGTATTAACGAAAAAAGTGTATTTCAGTGAGTTTATGTGGTTGAGTACTCATGTAGATACCTTATAGTTAATTTTGTGATTATTTAACACTTTTTCCGTCTATTCCAACAAAATACATATTTAGACCTTAGATTTAATGTACGTAACAGCAGTTAATGTTTGTTTACCATTTAGCTATGCATATATATGATGGTGCCTACACATACGCTTTTATAGCAGTGATCTAACACAATCACTTTCTAGTTCATAGCACTGCTCACTAAGTAGCCCGAAGCGATGTATCTAAGGTGGTAAAATTGTCGTTAGATTTATGATGCTTGGTAATTTAGTGTGAATTTAAAAATTTTTTTAATATTTATTCAATAAAGTACTTATCTTCCGTGAAATTATGATAATGAACATCTAGATGTGCTGCTTAATCTTAAATAAGGTGGTATTAAATATAAAGAAGTTTAAAGTAACTCGAAAATCACCTTATTCACTAATAAAATAATTTTGAAAGAATAAGATGCACTGTAAATAAAATTTTTCATCAATAAAACATCGTATTTATAAACAACTTATAAAAAAAAGATTGTAATTGTACGAATTCGTTGAAAAAAATTTTGGAAAAAGAGTTCAAATTGAGTAAAGAGTCATTTATCTATTTCAAAATTAAACTATTAATAATATGTTCCTTATATAAATATTAACTATTAATTAGAAAAGCTGCCACTAATATCAATTTTTCAAAGTTTTGAAAAACTTAATAAATTAATTGTTAGATAGTTCATCAATTTATTTGAAAAAATATTCAACCAAATTCATAAAGAAACAAAAAATGAATATTTAAATAAAAAGGAGATTAAAAACCGCAAAAGAGAAGAAAGTGATAAGTAGCTAACTCACAGAGGTAGCTCTTGGTTAAGCCGACACGGTACACGGATAGTATGCACAAGGTTGGGAGTTCAAGTTCGGTGAAAAAAGGTTTTGTTTAGAAATTAGAAATGCACTTTCGTTAAAAATTTTTGACGGGGAAAAAGTTCGAGATAATCGATTTTCAAACCTTCATAATAGAGTAAATTAATTAGACATTGAGAGTGTGATTCATTCATATATCATATATATTTTAAATATAGAGTGTGAACTATATATTTTTCAGATATTTCTTTTTTGCTTGGTATGAAATTAAAAATTCTTTATAATTGTAAAGGAAAAGCGAGATATGAAGAAACTATGTACGCTCCTACTTTTTTGTTTTAATTTACCTATTTAGGTAACACAAAAATTAAATAGGAAACAGCTGTATCAGAAAATAAAAAATTTTCTGGACCTTTGATGAAAAAGGGCATACCGATAGTGATAATATTTCAATTGTTAATATTCCGCAAGGAGAGTTCCGCTTACTGATCTACTTTTAACACGATACGGGAAAACTTTGAGTTATAATTAGTCGTAGCAACAATACAAAAAGTCGTAAGCAGTTAAAAAATTACTTCTCCAAAAATATAGCGCTTAAACAATGATATTTTTTAATTTCAGGTTTTAGTTTTGATGAACAAAGTGATAGTCATTTAAAAAAAAAAAGGTATCTCCACTTCTATTAGTAATACTGTAACTTTTTTTTCTTTCAAATTTGGAAAAAAATTCAAGTAATGCTGTGCAATTAAAACCATTATCCAGTTGTCATAAGAACCTGAAAGATATTTCATATGAAATGAAGCTCTAAATGGATTTCACTGCAAAATGTTAGTCTAATATAATTGAATTATAAATTTTATAACTAAATATTACAATATACGATTATCTTCGTATCTGAAATCGAGTACGGTAATGTACGATGTCTCAAAATTTTTTTACAACCAATCGAAACTTTAAAGTTTTTTTATTTGCAAATTCTATTGTTCGTGAACTATTCAGCGAGTCAAGCTAAATTTTATACTGCTACTTGTACATATAATAAACTATATTTTGTTTAGTTTTATGCTTTGTATTTGTATCCCAATAATAGTTATTGAAACAGAACGAAGAAGAAGATTTTCTTGGTTTTTTGTCATTTGCGACCGGACTATTGGTTCACAAAGAAATTTTTTTTATGTCATAGATAATACAGTGGTCTAAAATTTTTGAATAAAACATTTTGCTTTACGGCCCCTGTTTTTTTTTACTATTTGGGGGAATCTAAAAAAAAACACTGATTTCCAGCAGTAAGTGTATTGATAACTCAAGATGCAATCGTACACTTTTGTTTCAAAATACTAATATAATGTAAAACAATTTTTAGAACCGATTAAAGAAATTACAAAAAAGTTAGGATTTTCCGTACGTAAATTTGGCTAACCTTCCCCCCTTGCGTTCAAAAAAACCGCTGCCAATAAATTGGCACAAAGCTTCCCTGACAACATTCTTCCGCTATTATTTAACGAAAAAAACAGATTTTAGAATGATTTAAAATGTAAAATGAAGCTATTTTTATGCTTTATGGTGTAAAAGTTTTTCGAAGATAAGATTAGAATTGAAACCTCAATAGTAGAAAAAATATTGTTTGAATTTCTTTGAATCGAAAATAGTTGAACAAATAATGAGTACATATTACTAAAATTGATAAACGTAATATAACTTTCTTGCAGTTAAAATATTATTCAATAATGTAAAGCTATTTAATTATTTGTAGAATATACCTATGATTGAATTTTAATTTGAATTATTTTACTCCCAAAATAGCAAAAACTGTTTCCTTGGTATTAAAAATTGTCATAGCAATCTTTATAGGGGTTAAAATGGCAAATGTTTTTGTGAACATGTGTGAGGAAAACAAAAAAAAATTTTTAGCTCTGGATCATAGAAATTATTTGGAGGGTTTCTGAGATTTGACTGATTAAAAAAAAAATTGTAGACTTTCTTCACTAAAAAGAACGACATACCTAACGTAAAAAAAAAATTTTAATTTAAAAGAAAGCTGTTTTAATGGTTTATGAGATATAGCTATTAAAGTATTTGATTTATAATTTTTTTACCTGAATAGTAGCAAGAAACCACTTTTTGGACATAGAAAATTGTCAAATTTACCTTAATAAGGTATAAAACTTGATTTTTTAAAAAACTAATACAAGGATGTAAAAACAAATATTTCAAGCGTTAAATCATTGAAATAACTTTAAGGGTTTCTAAAATATGGTGATTTTCCGTAAAAATCTCAGTATTTATTTAATAAAAAATAAACACTATAACTCATCGAGATTATTTGGAATGACAAAAAGACAATTTCGAGGTTTTATCAGATTTTACTATTTAGAAATTTAAATCATTTTTTTCCCCCGCTTAAAAAAGTAATAAACCAATTTTTTAACCATAAAAATCGTTGTAAAAACCTTCATAAGGCATGAAACTAATATTTTTTTCTTGAGTTGCTATATAAATAAGAAAACAAACATTCTTAGCCCTGAATCATTAAAATATATCGTTGGATTTCTACGATATGACTAATTACATACACACATACACACCCACGAACACACGCACATACACACAGACATACTTTTTCTATAAATGGTATTTTTTCACTTTAGACACTATATACGACATTTCTAACGTAATTCCAAAAAAATTTTGTTTTACCGATGCAAAGCTTTATTAGAAGCGCCCTCTGGGGTTGGGTGGCAAGCGAGGCGGAATGCAAGACGACGAAAACAGAGAGCGAGATGACGCTTAGTTATCTCCACTGACGATGTTCTCGGACGTAGCCGGCGATCCAAGTCGTGGTGACGAAGGCGTAGATGAGCCTCGGCAAGTACAAGAGAGCAACAGTGAACGTCGTCTCCGTCGCGGTCGTAGGTTTCTTGAGAAGGCTGCCGATTGTGTCGTCCCTGCAGTCGCCTGGATGCCGGATGCTGTCGCTAGCCGTCGGTCCCCTGGATAAGACAGAGCGCTCCACAAGCGTCTGCTGATAAGTAGATCTGACGAACTTTCGATGGCGGCAGATAGGTTGTATTGAATAAGAATACCGAAATTGGTATTTGAATCAAAGCGGTTCCATTAAAATCATTTAATGGACTGGACTACTGCCTTTGACTCGCGTCGAGGCCCAAGAGCCAAGAAGAGCATCGACTGCGCCTACTTAAGCCCCAGACATAGCTATTGCACTTGCGGGGAGTGGTAGCCACCTGGCAGCTCGTAGTATGAACTACGAGGCAGGCGAAATTTTGATCATACTTTGGCGCGAATATTTAAAAGTTTTAAAAAATTTATGAGAACGACATGATTAATTTAGAAATAAAATAATAATAAATTTTGATGAAACCCCAGACGGTAACAGCTTCTTCTATAAGGAAGCAAAAAGTAAAGGAAAGAAAATGAAGCTAAAATATAGAATACCTCCTTTGTAGCTTCTACCCTTTCAAAATCCTCTGTCGTCTAAAACACCATCGGCTCTTTGACATTCTCAATTCGCCCACCTTAGCCCGAACTCAGCCTTGTCTAACACCAATCAACCACCCCCTCAGACTCGCCGAAAATTTGTTTCGTCCCCTGTAAAATTAAACTAATATTTTCATCTTTATCTCTCCATTATCATGGTTAGGTAGAGTTTTTTTATACCATCTCTTTAAAATCTGTACTTCAGATAACATTTAATTCAAAAGTTGTTTACATTAATCAAAATGTAATATCATTTAATTTTTATCTATATTTTCTAAAACATCCATGATGCATACAGACAGGTGATCTAAACTTTATTTTTGTAATTATTACTAATATCTTTTTAAAAAGTTCTTTTACCAATATCCAGAAGTATACGTCACACATACATTTGTGAAACGAATAAAATTTTTTATTATAATGAAACAATGACAACCATAAAACTATGTTCTACTTCACAAATTACTAATATATCGAAATATAAACTGTTAAGTAATAAATAGTTGTTTTATATAAGAAAGTTTTCCTGAAATGGCAGAAAAATCTAAAAGAAAAAATCTTATCTCTTATACATCTAATATCAAACATATATTTATGATAATCGTTAAACTGAACACATAATGATTCGATCATTATCTTTCTTCAAAAAGCAATTTCATCGAAGATATCTGATTTTTGCAAAAAAAAGAATTTCCTTAGATGCAGGTAAATTGAAGGATTCACAAGACTTCTAGAGTAGAAATTTAATTTATGCGTAAAAGAGCTAGATTTTCATTATCCAAAACAAAATCTTCTGTGAAATGGTTTTTATATTTATTTTAAATATTGTCACTAGAAATATTTTCCGAAAGTAAAAACCATGTGAAAAATCATATTAATTGACAAAGCAACATGACAGTAGTTTCTTCTTTAAAATTATCATCAATTTAAGTATAATATTACATCAATCCCATAGCTATAGCAGTATCTTTGAATGATTTATGACAAATCCGATTATATGTTCTTAAATGTCTAAATGCTGTCACTCCTTTTACCTTATTTATTATTAGTTTTCAAGAATAGTGTTCATTATTTTTCGGAGAAACAATATTTATATTTCCGATAGCATTTTTATTCATTTTATTTTTTCTCTTTTCCAAATTTTTTATTTTTTATTAAACATATAGTTTTCTGAAATATTTACGTACTTTAATGATTTTCCAAAATTAATTGTCTTATTTAATTTAAACCAAGCCGTAACATAGTTATTTCTGTTTTTCAAACAACCCTTAATCATGTTTTCTTCAAAAATTATTTTTATTTTGTATGATAAGCATAATTTGTATCATATTATTGTTATTTTTTTTAAACAAACATGAGAAATATATGAATAATAATATAGAAACGAATATTGAAAAATACTTTCTATGTAATGTATGAAAGACAAAACAAAGTGAACAATAATTTAGAAAAATATATTACATTTATATACAGAATAGAAAACTGTGAGGGGGGGAGGGATTGGCACGTCGACCAAGAGTAATAATAAGAGAATAATAATTTATACTACTTAGTGAGCCCAAAACTCACCTAAATAATAAGCTTACCAGAGTCACGTGACAAGCGTCATTGGCGGGTTGTAAATAGCAAATTTTATTCGAGGGCTGACTGCGAATTTTTTAGTTCGAAAAAACAAAAAACAAGCTAAAATGAGATCCTTACTTTTTTTTCATCGTTTGACGCATTTAAAATTTTGAAAAAATATGATTTTGAAGATTCTCAGGAGTGCTGACTCGAAGTCTACTATTTAAATTTTATATTTAAAACAATGGATCCAATATGGTGGAGCAAGATTCAAAATTTATGAATTTCTACAGTGCTACAAAAATTTTTTTGTTCTATGCAACGCCTAATTCTAAAAAAAATATCAATTATTATTTGTTGGCTAGGTGCATAGTTTTTGCGCAAGAAATTATTAAAAGGACTCGGCCAGCACATTACGGAAACTAGCCCCTGGTGAACCTCTCGAAAACATTAGATTCTGAGAGTATTTGATGCGTGGACATAGAGTCCCGATGGCTGCTAAGTTGTGAAAATTTATTTACTTGGGATATTGTCCTTTAAAGTTGTATCATACATTAAGGACTTCCAAAGTAGTACGATATACTTATCTTTATGTTACCTTGTTCAAGACTGTGCAAATTATTTGTTAGTGAGTGTCTGTGGTGTATATAGGTTATGTATGTATGTGTATGCGTGTATTCGCGAGGAGCCTGTGTATGTGTACTACGTGTATGGTTTGCATATTAAGTATTAGTATGGAGGTATGTGGTAAAGTGTATGTGTGTATATGTGGCGTGGGTGAGTGCGGTTGGGGGGGGGGGGGGTGTATGGAGTATTAGTGCAGATTGACTGTGCATATTCACTATGCTGTATTACGGTGCCATTACATGAATTTGCCGCATCGCCATGACGAAGAGAAAAGTGATATTAGAGGCAGCCAATCAACGGTTGCCATTAGTAACTTGAAAAATATATGTTTATAGAAATAGATATGCCTATTGGCATTATACTGATGGTTACAGAATATGGAGGTCTAGAGTAAGTATGCCTATTCGCTGTGCTCATGAAAACAGCTAGCGCTCCTGCGGCGTCTGTTTGAAATATGAGCGTTGCATTAATTACTACGCACAACGTAAAACTAAGGAAAGTTATTGATTACAATGTGTCAGAGTAATGGAAGCATACGCTATAATTGTTGTAAGATAACATAAATGATTCGCTTTATTATAAACACTATGTAAATTAAATCTCGCTCGCATATAATACGTAAGCTCAAAATAAAGTAGAGGAAAGTGACCTTCCGATGTCGTTGTTATGGTCAAAGACGCACCAAGCTAAACTTTATGCTTAGCTTTGCTACTGTATCGCGCTAAATAAAGTTAGGCTACTAACTTTGTTTTAAGCGTACGAGTTATATGCGCACGAGATTCACTTCAGGTATCATTTATAACAAAGCAAATATTTTTAATATCTTGCAACAATAATAGCGTGGTGCTTTTTCTCTTTAATCAATCGTAATGTACAATTTTCCTAAAGTATACCTTATGTGCATCCACGTATGCTACGCAAACTTTGGAAGTAGAGAATATATTAAGAGTGATGCTTTGCGAAATTTTTGCGGCGATAATTAATTGCTAAGGAAAATGACAAGATAATATTATATAATTAATCAATCGCATTGGAGAGCGAGCGAGCGAAGCTTGCGAGGGAGCAAAAATTGTGGTACTGTATTAGTCCTATGTTTAAACCATGCAGTATTATATATTTTTTAGGGTCTGACACAACGTTGCGTCTAATATTTAATGAATTATTCAGCGAAAAAAGAGTTTTTTTAAACTTTTTTATTATTCAGAAAACTTCTCTAACCTTCCTGTTCACTTCCTACTACGTTCCTAATTATTAGACTAAATAATAAAGAACAACATTACTCAGAACTGTATCGCTACCCGGTTTCTAAGTGTCGGATAATAATTAGCTGATAATCACCTGACGATTTGTTATGATATTCACCAAATATTTACTTGATATTCACCCAATTTTTACATGATTACCGTTAAGTGATAATCATGCCAAATCTTCAGGTGATTATTAGCAAATTATCATCTAACGCTCAGCAACCAGGTAGCTATGCAGCTCCAAACGAGCTTGTGCTTTGATATCTAGGTAAATGATTTATAGACGTGATAAGGGGTATAGAAAATGGTTGAAGGAGTCCACTTAACAATGGACGATTTAAAGAAAATCATTATCTTTTCAGAATAATTGTTTGAATATTTAAACGCTTCATTGTATGGCTAGCCCTAAGAGATAAATAGTACAGCATAGTGTATACATACAACTAATACAGAACCACAATTATGGCTTCCTTGGAAATTCAACTCACTCCTTCCTTATTCCTCGCTTATATGCTGAGAGCTGCGTTTTTTGTTCCTTAGTTTATTTTTCAAGATACCACTGGGAACCGTTCATAGACCACCTCCGACGTCACTTTTCACTTTATCATGGTGATGGTGTTAATTCACGATAGCATAGAATATATTATATGTGCACACGATCTCAGCTAGTACGCTATAAATACACCCCCGTCCCCCTCTCTCATCCATACGCACCTACACTATACACAAACATACACACTACACACACTCCATACTCATACTCTGTAAACATATCACACACGCACACACACACATACTTAGCCCACATATACCACAGGCACTTACTAACAAATAATATGTTCAGACTTAAACAAGGTAGCACGTAGATAAGTATATCGTAAGTAGTAAAGTTAGGGTCGGAAAATAGCAGACACTTTGATATATGTGTATGTGTCATATGGCTGGCGCCAGCAGGTCCCTGGGGGGTTGGAAGATCCGAGCGGAGGCGGAGGGGCCTGGCGACAGAGGAGAGGGCCTGGAGTGGGGGGAGAATAGCTGGTGCGGGGAGATACGGGGAAATCCGGCGCGAAATTTTATAAATAACCCAAGCCGCAATAACGCGAGGTGGGGCTTGTTACCGGCGCTCCGCGTTACCGGCGGTGGGGCGCGTTACCGACAGCGGGTGGTCTGCGCTCGGCAGGGAGTTGAAAGTTTTTACTTTTCCCAGTTGCGGGCCCACAAACCATCCCTATCATGCTTTAGGGAAGGAAAACAAAAACAATATGTATATGTATGTAAAGGTTTTAAAATTATAAAAGACAAACGATTAATTTATTACATTTATTGAACAACACACATGTTAAAATACAAACAATACTGCCTGGCAACGTTGTCGCAAGAACAAATTATTATAACTCAGTAATAGTTTTCTTAAATTTTTTTATAAATTCAATTTAAATTCAAACGTCATCGTATTAATACTGCAATAGTTCTTATTCTAATGTAATTATACATGTGTAAACGATATTAAATGTTATGCTTAGATTTACTAGTTTAAATACAGGAATTATGTTACAGCTATTATATCATTTTTAATAGTATCCGATGAAAAAAATTAGCAAAACATCTAAAAAATAATTGTTACACATGAAAAATGAAAAGTCAATATAATGGCCTCATATTCTTATATTGATATCTTGTAACTGTTGCACATTCTATAGATAAGTATTACAATTTCTTCTAAGACGATCGATGTGGTGAGAGATCGATAATGGTAATCCGTAGCTGTCAAAATACACTCCATACCATCAGCATCAACATATATAGCTAACCAATGCGCGCCGGGTTTTAAACTTTCATCAGACTTTACGACGATGGCACAAGTTCGCGCCCACACAAAGGGGAGTTGGTCTGCAGGAAATACTCCAGCAGTCGCTACAGGAATGTTGCCAAGTGCTTGGCGTAACTGAAGAAAATCCATTTATGAGTTGAAATCTACTACTACTGGACGATTTGAATCTATTTCCGAAATATTGTCGTATTCCGCGTACAAAACACAATTTATAGACGTGGTAAGAGGTCTCTTGAAGCGCACTTCAATTCGCACCGTACCGTTTTCTACTAAATTCCACTGGCCTGCAAAATGTGGCGAGAGTTAGATGTTAGATGGAATGCAAACAGACAATATCCGTTGGGATAATCTCTTGTATGAAAGTAATTTCCTTCGTTCATGTACTAGATGCCGGTCCCGGTTAAAAATGTATGATATGCTTCTACAAACATGTGTGATGCTTCTGTGAAAGTCGGTTGTAACGGCTTACTTGGTACTTGTACACCGTCGACGTATAACAACAAAAAATTTATAGAATGATTTTGAAAGTTAAAACGATTTAATTTTCGATCACCGGTAATTGCTTTGTTGCCCACAAAACCTAAAATAATTCTTTTCGGAAGTTGTCCAAAGATAACAGTATCTAAACAATCACCGCTAATACCACTATGCAGGGTAAAATGTTAAACTTCGACGCGTGTAATTGGATATTTTGCTGTGGTGTTTGTCAGAGTTTTTGCGTGTGCGATCAGTACAGTAGGGCTAACTTTTACTCGCCCAACAAGAAGTGTTGCATCGGTGATATTGACGGAATAATTTTTTCTTGAACTATCCATAAGTCAAAACGCATTTTTTGCTTGTACTAACCGCAAACGAGCTTCTACACCGTTTAGTAATAATTTGTCTTGATTAAATACATTGCAGTGTAAATGTCCCATCAAATCCAAGGTTTTTTATCCTTAAAATATTCTTGCCGTTTAGTGAGTGCTGCATTTTTGTTCAATCCAGGTAATTCATCCATTTCGCCAGCAACATCGATCTCCCACAGAGCCGTTGATAAATGCGATGCTTTTGCCGCCGGTTCGCAGTTTAAAAGCGTTTTAATATACGCTCTGTAGGGGTATGCATTATGAGGAGGTGTCACGAGTTTTTGATTAAAATATACGTCGACTTGGTTGAATATTGAATGCAAAAAAATGTTCACTGGTTTCATTCACAGGCTTGAAATACACTTATTAAGAAGCTTGTAATGCGGTCTGCGTCGGCGGAACGGAAAATAAATCCAACTTACTCTTTGGACAAGGATTCGTATGGCTGTGTAAAAAATACATTGTTAACCATAAATGTATGAAATTATTTTTTTATTCTTCATCCTTTTTTGTGTTTTTCTTTCACGGCTAGTAGTTTTCACTTTTTTGCTTGATTTTCTCTTTTCACACTTTTTTTAATTTTTCTTTTGACCGCCTACGCGTTTTTTGAATACTCTTGAACGATTTTTTTTCTTTTCCTTAACACTGTTTAATAAGTTGTTTCCTCTAACACTTCTGCGATGAGACTGTGCTCTTCTCTTGCGTGTTAAACCATTTCATCCCGAACCTTACATCAGATAGACCACTTTTTCTGCTGCTTTGCGTTTCAAATTTTTACCTGACTCGTTCCTACGATTTTTCAACGCCTCTCTAAATGGCATATTACTTTCTCCCACATCGTCGATTATATTTATGCCTGCTCGTAAAGCTTCTTTTCCAACTGTGCGCGCACCTCGTAATATGTATGGCATAGCACTCCTAAACAAGCCCGTGAAAAAAGAACTTAATCCATTGCCTCTTTGCCTGTACGATCCTGCAAACATATGCTTAACCCCTTGATCACCTTCGTATTGGGGATGGTACCTGTCGTAATATAGCATGTTACAACTTGTTTGAAAAAATACTTTTCTAAAATGTAACACCACGGTCAGTGTTCCACACTCGAATGCTATTGGTTTGCCAAATTGATCTCTTATATCCATGTCGATTATATGAAATCTATTATTGAGTAGGGAGACGTAAGTTGGTGGAGTATATCTCTTGACAATCGTCCTGCCAAAATAAGCTTCTTTAGCATTCAAATTAACAATTTTTAACAGAGAAGCAAGCGTGTCACCATCAATACTCGACTCACATATATTAGAATAGATGAAAAGTTGATCAGGGACCGCTCTCGACAAACTCGCTTATTGTTTACCGTGAAATCACAACAAGTAACTGTCTCTTTTTTTGGCACGTTCACGCGGAATCTCGACAATATCATTGTCGAATCCTAAAATACGTTTTATTACATTTGATATGACTGGAGATTTTCCGCATTTCCTTGTACGTCCAGGTCCTGAGATTAGAAAAACTATATATACGAATCCGCCTCGTGGATCATAAATCAACTGCGGACAGGTCTCATCCTAATGGTAATATTCTTTCCACTTTTTGTTTTTAATGTCACATAAACTACTCACAGTGTCTTAGGTACCATGTTGAATAAAACACTATTATTCTGCACCGGGCTAGCTTATCACTTCGTCTTTTCGACTTATATGTAAAATAGAGTATGGCACATGAGTCTCCGAAATTCCAACTTCCCACTTTTCATTAAGCTCGATTTCTCTAGGCAAGTGTGTAGAAAAATTTGTTGTTGTGTTTCTCGGAAAAAATATCATACTCCTGTTGCTGGGTTCAGTTATCGTAAACTTGTAATGAAACTTTTTCGCTCAAATCCTTTGCAGCTACCCAAGAGTTGAATTTATCAAGATATCCGACCCAGCTAAGAAAATATTATTGGTTTTTAGCTTTTTCTTTACCTTTTGTGATCTTTTAAATTGTGCGCCTGCTCAGTTACTCGTTCTTTATGAATAGGTGTAAGTTCTTGAGTATAAAAAAATCCTTTTATTCTTTTATCATCCAAATCACTCAACTCGTACACAAATATATTTTGTCTTTTTGATATACGAATAATTTTGAATATTGCCTCGCTCCAAGTTTTAACACCGCCTTTCTCGAACACGTTTTTTTCACGACTTATGCGTACGTAGTCTCCCACTCTGTATTTATTGCGACTCCTACGATGTATTGAACGAGACTATATCGCTTTAACTAAATTTTTTCTTGCTATGAGTGCGTTATATGCGATTACACTGCTAGGTGGTAATTTAGTGGTAGAGTGGGGAGTATTGTTATAACCATTTACCAAATCTAGCAGTACATGAATGTAGTAGTGCGTATTTTTATAAGTAAAATATTGTACATGCGTTCTTTAAAAGTTCGAATGACGCGCTCTACAACGGCTGCTTTAACATCAGGATTTTGGGCAACTTGAAATTTAATGCCATTATCTTTCAGAAATCGTTGAAATTCGCTCCCCATAAACTCATTCCCACGGTCCGTTTGCAACGTAGATGAAATGCAATAGTGATTATTTTGAAGAATTTTTTTAAAACCAGTAGTTACACTGCGGAAAGTTTTATCTTTCAATGGTTGTACCAATATATATCTACTCAGTACATCTATTAAATGAAATAAAAGTCACTCCTTTGTTTTAGTTTTTTAACGACGTTAGTTGAATCAGATCACCCTCCCACAACTCATCTCTCGTGTTAACATCATAAAATAAGCGTGGAAACTGCCGGTGGATGGTTCTGTGTAAAGTGTAACCATCGTGTTTTTGCAACTATTCGCGAATTTTATCTGATGATATTTTATTTTCATGCACTCTTATTAAATTACGCGCACCAGAAAATGCTGCCTGGCTGCATGGGTCGAAATATTGTTTTTCCAGCATATCCATTACTTTATGCACATGAACTATCTGCGATTTTCAACAAGTCGCTGTTTCCCTTGAGCTCACGAGAAGTGTTTAGCTCTCGAAGCATTCTAGCGAATGTTTTTCTCCCAACAGACTTAACATTCTTCCTTTGTCGTGCTGCATCATTAATCAAATCATAAATATTTGATCCATCGATTTTTCGACCTTTATAAACCACAGTAGCCGTAGCATTCCAATTTAAATTGTTTTGGCTTCCTTTCGATTGTTTTAAAAGTACCATAGATTTTTGTTGATACACTTTAGGTACGGTGCTGACGATCGCTTTATCGCTCATGCTATAGCCTCCGTATCATAGCCTCCGTAGGCGTGTTTCCTTTAACCTCGTTTTGCGACGATTCTACAGACTCGTGCTTTTCATCGATAAAGTGTAAATATCTGTGTAAAACTCTCAAATATTCTTTCAATTTATCGTATTCGTTACAATAAGAATTCGAATATATAATTATTTTATTGCGTCATCCAATCGACTCAAATTATCTCCGACAGTCTGTGTATTTTTGCAAAACAGGTTGTGTGAAAAGATTCTTTGCAGCAGTATCACCCTCGTTAGATTCGCTGCAAGTATTTTCTCTCTTGATTCTTTCAAGCTTATCTTTAGTGAGTAAAATTATTTCCTTCGCTATGTCCATATTTTATTATAACATTTTCGATATTATTTTTGTATTATAATATTCTTAATATTATTTCACTTAGAATTGGTTGTAGTATTAATGGTAAGGAACAATTGCCCTTTTAAACTATAATATTATACTTCTTTTTCCACGAATATTTATTTTTATTTTTGATAATCGATTGTCTTAAAATACTTTTGAACCTTTTTTAAATTTGTCTTCTGATTATTTTGCAGAGAAAGAACACCTTTAAGTACGTTTAAAACATACTTGCACAAACAGTCGATCAAGTTTTTGTCAGATTTTTTCAACAATACAGCTCTCTGTTCTTTGTTGAGATGACCTAGAGCTTTCAAAACAGCAATGTACTTTTTTTTCGGAAGGAGCTTCGTCGATCTGCTGACGCGTTTGATTAGCCTGCCAGCTTTGCGATGCAGACCGTTTCATAGTTCAAAGCAAACTAACAGACGCACGTCATTACTCTCTATTTTATGCACACCTATTCTAGGTGTGGGAGTGTACTAGCTTTATGTTTAGGCTGGTGAACGTATTGATACTCGTCATCTGGAAATGTACATGTTCAAAATCGAAATTTGTTCAAAGTATCTTGCTTACAGTCAACCGTAAGATATCCGTGCCTTTTCGCGGTTGCATGTTGATATGACTGCTAAATGAACTTAGAATTTTCGGGAGATAACTGCTGAGCCAAATGTTGTATTTGCGCGCAATTGCGGGGTTTTTTAAATAGGACGATGTACGAATCGTTGAGACTAATATCTCCCGAATAAGTAGACATGTGAAAAATATTTTGTGTCGTAAACATCACACGAATATTATTATGATGACTGTCTTTCGTAAACAGATCAACAACAACGTGATATGAAGACTTGCGCATCAAATCATCGATTATTAAAAGTTTTTCAAGATTAGGATCGTTCTAATAATTCTCAGGTTTCGGCAAACCCTCGTGGAACTCAGTTTGTTGCCCGTTCTTCAAAAAGTTTTCACTTTTGTAGCCGTCTTGCCACTTGGCGTAATCAAAGAAAGTTCGATCAAACATAACTTTAGACATCTGATCCAAAAATTTTAAAAAGCCTTGACAAAAACTGTTTTTCCACAGCCTGTTGGGCCGCATATTATACTTGTCCACGGATGTTGCCAGAGAGTGTCCATCGTGAAAGCGATTTTATACTAACTTTATTTTGCAAAGCTTGTGCATTAAATACAATTATCTTAGCGTATACCTACGAGCCAGAGAGGGTGGCAGCGACGGCAGCGGCGGCGGCAGTGGCTGCGGTTGTAATGCTACAGTAGAGCTAGCAGCTATGTATACACAGACATATACAACGTATGGCTTGTTTTGATGTATCAGAGTCCGCTAGAGTGACTCTGAGTGTTTAACAAGCGCTGCTCTCCCTCCTTTTTCACTGCTTCCTATAGCTAGCCGTTATATATGTTACTGACCCCATGCGCTACCCAAGCCATCCGGGTAAACAAAAATAAATAAGGGTGCACTCGGATTCGAACCGAGGATCTCTTGATCTGCAGTCGAATGCTCTTCCTCTGAGCTATACCCCCTACTACAGTATCCGTTATGGTAACCATTTAAAACGGGAATGAAAATTCTCACTTATACAGTAATACATCCATAACGTGTGGTTTGTCTTGATGTGATGCGGACAGCTGGTTTGACTCTGCCAGCATAGCTACGATCTATCTCTCCCCCTTTCAAAAGTATTCCCTTGGGTATCTTAAAGAAGAACAGCAGGTATGAACAGGAAATCCTTACATTATATCTATTATCCTGTGTATACGAAATAATTACACAGCCACTGTTAATAGTTACAAGTGGTAGCTCTTCTTCAAGTTTTTAAAGATGCAAACCCTCGATAGCTCAGTAGGTTAACTGTCTCATTGGCATAAAATCATTGATTTATCTTGATATATCGAAGGTGTGCAATTTCATTTTCAAATTATTTTTAAATATTTAATCATATATACTATTATTTAGAATTTAGTCGAAAATATTATAAATGTATGTATAGGAGATAGGAATAAAAAAACAAAATATCAGTTCACACGTTTTATTTGTGAAAACTTTTTTTTGAAAATACATGTTAAAATATATTAGTTTTCCTCATCAGAGACACCATCTACTACGTCATGATCTTTTATCCATGCTGCGTGCTTTCTCTAGCGTTTAAGGTGTTCTTATGCATTAAAATATGAATCACTGCCCTACGATGATCTTTTTGTGGATAAAGTCTTGATGAACCATTATTTTAATATGTGCACTCTATGCAGCGCACAAAATAACTGTTTGCCTTCAAAATGCTTTTGCGCGTGTGTGAGACATATGGGTAGAGATTTTTTTTTATTGTCATGACTTTCGAAGGATGGAAAAATTTGTAAAATATCGTGAGCCTCACGTGCTAATATCGAACTATTAAAGTTCGCCTCATCATGACCACGTTCATAAACTCTTGTGAGGTTTTTGGTTGGAGTAACGAAATAGTATTTTACATAATTTATCGTGATATCACCATCATACCACTTGATCCCGTGCACTTCCACTGTACGCTGATTGTTATATTTTTTTACGTCGCAAAGTAAATCATCGAAAGTGCAAGGTGATTGGATCAGCTGATGCCCGACGATGTTTTCTTGTAATGAAACGACTGCAACTGCTTTAGGAATAAATTGTCTTTTAGCATCGTAAAATTCTTGCATATCTATAATAAGATCCATGCTGCCAAATACTACACTCTCTTATAACTTTTATTCTCGCAAAAAGATTTTTAATTTGATGAATATCGGTCAGAGGTATTTTTTTGAAAGATGAAAAAAAAAGATTTCTTTTTCTTTTCGTCTTCTTTCTTGATAAGGGGCTCCATCTCTTCCGGAGTTCCCTTTTCGTTCTTATCACTTTTCTATATTCTGCAATACTGAGGCAAAAAAACGTAACCAATACGTATTAGTATGACTCTTCAGCAGCGGTGGCAACATCACTCTACTACATGTGATTATTGTATCTCCTCACCAGCGCTCTCAGAAGTAATAGAATTACGGTCGGGTTACCATAACCAAAATTTTTTAGCATTGTAATCTGACGGTAATTCCATCACCTTTTGGGATGCCTGCTCCCCACTAATATTACCCACCACTACAACCAAACTCCCCAAAAGAAGATGTCAAACGGAGCTGTCTGTTTTAAAATTCGTACGGGAATGTAAGTAGAGTATTTTCCAATAAAAAAAATGTGTACAGCAGACACAATATATTTAAAAATTTTTCAAAATTTGTTTACAGTATCAAGCTACAAAAAAGTATTGTTTACATGTAAAGTTGATTCATATTTTTATACCATCATTACCAAGATTATTAGAGGAATTATGACTGAGGAAAGTATAAGGTAAATAATAGATACATTACATCAAAGGTTATGTTTACCATTTAATAAGTCTTTTTATAAAATTTAATACATCTTACGCTTAACTAAAACACCACTTTTACACAATATTTCTTGATATATTCCTAATAAACGCATAATCTAAGTATCACATTTGTTTTAAATGATTCAAACTTATTGACATTCGCACATAATATTTGAGTTCGACAAAATCTTTATATCACTGAACGTAGTCTCTTCGATAATATACAAAATTTCAACAATCGTAATGTTTTTTAGATAGTGCATAGGGTTTGGGTTATGTGATTTAGCAAAGACTAACGTTTGTGAGCTCTTAAAACGTCCTGTAAATCGAATATTAAATAAGGTACGTGTATGCTTCTCAATTTCATACAGAAGGTTTTACAACACTAGGTACGTAGAATAATTTTTTTAAATTTCTAATTCTATAAGCAAGTGGAACAAAGAATGCCAAGGTAAGCCTTGTAAATTCTTGAAATAGTCAGGAAAACAGTTACAGTGAGGGACTTCACAGGTTTTCTCAATACGATTACATTTTGACTCTATGTGCTGCTCTCGGATCATCCTTATACAATCTAAAACAAACAAATTTAATTTTTTCTCTGAGTATAGTTTATTAGATGAAACAAAATGTCAGTAATTTTTAATTATGGGTATATTTGACGAGGGTCATTGTTTCTACTAACCCATGTATTACAGTCTAGTATTTTTATAAAGTGACTGACTCATTGTTTCTACTAACCCATGTATTACAGTCTAGTATTTTTATAAAGTGACTGACTCGACATTGAGTAATTTCTAAATTATTAAAATTTGTAGTTTCTGTGTAGTGTTTATCATAGAATTATATTCGTATGACCCTGTTATTATTAATTATAAATAAAAAATTAGCTAGTGTATGTTCGATGAACTTTCGTTTTGTAATATTACTTTCACGGTACTTGTATTTTTTCGGAAAGTCATAATTACCCATTGAGCTTATCGAATTTAACGTTCTAAAGTAACCATGAATCATAACATGAGTAAATTTCATAAATAAAATATCTTATAACTCAAATAAACATACATACAGATTATTGAAAACATCCTCTTGTTCCTCTGATATAAGCTTAACTAATATGTGTAAGCGCGTATCACAAGCTAAATCTTAAAGCGTCATTTTATAATCAGGATATACGGTGCATGTTGGTACGCGACAAAAATCTTTGCTACAGTCGCATACCTCCCCCTTGCAGACATTTTTGATACATCATATCATATCTAAAACATATGAAAAAAATTGTTATTGTTTATAACCGAAAGGGTAAGATTTATTTTCTGTTGTAAAACATCATTTCTTCGAAACTATTTTACAAGTTTTATCTTTATTACGCGTCACAACATCATGCAAATTAGTTTTTTTTATCATGCTATTCCGAGTGGTTATTATATTTTCTTCTTTTTTGTCAGAAGTACTATTAAAATTTTTTTTAATCATTGCGCTTATGCTGACAAAGTTTATTTTTAAGCTGCTATCATAATTTAGTCGTATGCCGTTTACTTTACACGTGTCGTATGTTTCTCCTCATGAAGCACGAACTCGATAACCGTAAAATTTTGGTCCACCAGAAACAAATTTTTCTATAAAAGCACACTCACCGTATTCTTCCAACTCATTTGTTAAATCACCTAATAATTACCCTGTAGGTGGTTGGTACTCTAGAAGGTATGTGGTGCTAACAAATACTACAGAATCGGTATTGTAGTATAACACTCTCTCATCTTATTTATCTAAGTATGAATATAACTTTAAATGTCCTTGCGCTGTGGTATAGGCTGCTATGACTTCGTTAGTACAAGGTAAGGACAACGATGCTTTGTCCTTGAACAACCAAGTAATGTACATTGTGTTATCGATAGCAGGGAGACAATCTTGGATACAAATTTCTGGATCACATAACAGCTTTATTAAGCTACCGTAATCGTTGACTACAGTTGTTCTAGGAAGGTTCCTTCTTTGACCGAACTTTCCCCAAAAACTGTTTGAACACAACTTTGCTACATATCCTAAGCCTGCATTCTTAACAATATTATTTACGTCTAATATTATGCCTTTTTTTTCCTCATAATATTTAATATAATTCTCTCCATCATCTTCAGTTTTTACGTAAGAAAGCCACCCGCTTGCCTCTTGTTTTATTTTTAGGAATGTATCCATGTATTCCGAAAATTGCCACCCACTTTGCGATGTAAGGTCATATTGTACTGTTTAGTATTGCCAAATAACCTTTATTTTAACAATTTTGTATCCTATCTCAAGCGATTTTTTTATTTCATCCAAAACCCACATACTTACTAGCACTCGCTCATTTACATCATCATGAGGACAATCATTTTCGTATACTTTTTCCATACATGTTCTACACAAACCAAAAAGCAATCTACTGTGCATTTTTGCTGGTAGTATTGGATGAAAAAAATATCTTGGGGGTACAATTACACACTTTACCATACCTTCTACTTTGTACAGAAAATTTTCATAGTTTTTTCCGGTTGATTCGAAACACTCGTCTTTGGTATGAATTTTTGGATGCCCTGTTGGCAATTTTCCTGTCTAACATATATATGGATACAAGGAGCAGACATCTAAATATTTTATTTTTTCGTCACCTTTAACATCATATCTTGATATGATATTCCCTGTACGGCCACCGTAAAAAGCTTCTCGCGGATTCAAAGTACTATCTCGCGTTATAGCATTCCCCCTTATAAATGTTTGAAATTCTGCATTTTTTGTTAAATAATTATCATAGTAATGTTCCCATATTTCGACAATTTCGTAACCACATTCTCTTATTTTCGAGCTTCTTACTAAAGTATTCTCAAAACGTTCGGTGAAAGTATCACTATTGTTTAGTTTTTCAAATCGATTGTTAGGAAAGCATCGTATACACCCGTGAAAATAGCTACCACGGAATTGAAACAACGTACATTTTGTACTTGCCACCCGTTCTTGAGGTTTCAAATATCCATCAACAAAAGGACCTTCCACTTGACGATATTCTCGCGATCTTCCTGCATGAATGATTTCGACCATTCCTAATTTTTCCTCCCATAAAAGCCACTTGATACATTTTCCCGAAAATTGTCCTGATCGCGAATACCCGGCTTCCAGTATGATGCCATCATAGTCTTTGTAAGCATCTTGCAAAATATTTAACAACCGGCCTTCTTTCGGTAAACATTGTACTACCGTTTGGAGGGCAAGAGGGCTACGCACCAAATATAAATAATGAGGATCCCTCGCATGAACGTAGTTAATATGCTTTAGTAAGACTTTGCAGTGGAAGGCAAAATTTGCTGTAGCAAAGAAGTGCACGGACGTACTGATTTGCTTTCAGGTTTTTCGCTCTATTGTCGCTCTTTTACTTTTAGGTAAAGTTTCGATGGTGTAAATAGGCAACGTGAGTATAAATAAAGAGAGCACACACGTCATCGAGATGGCTCGAAAATCGTTGTGAGCCATAGTTTGATTGCACCTACGGGAGATCCACGGGCTCTGGAAAAAGGATTAGAAATTCTCACATCCGGTCATCGTTACTAAGTCATGCTCTGCTGACTAAAAGGTATATGCACGTTCGATCTTGTTTGTCTGATATTTTGCAATATAGTACAAATACTCCGACTGAATAGGTAGTGAAAAAGGATGGAGAATTCGTGCATCCTGTCACAGTTACTGAGTCATGCATACCCAACTAGAAGGTATG
>JAPYYV010000655.1:0-34771 GCA_030522625.1 Copidosoma aretas
CAAACAAAAAAGCGACAAATAAAAACAAAAAAAAAAAAGCAAGTAAAAGAAAAAAAAAAAAAAAAAAAACAAAAAGAAAAAAAAAAAAAAAAAAAAAGACGAAACATTTCGGAGAGGAAAAGGACGCGGCAAGCTGGCGGATACCTTGCAAAACACGATGGGTCTGACTCGGGCGCAAAGGGCCCGTCGCGGGGCGCCCTTCTCCCTCGGAAGGCGCGCGCATATATATATACGCCGCAGCCGCGCAGTGACGCACGCAGTCGCATTGAGCGGAGCGAAAAAACCGTGCAGCGCTCGCGCGAATCGCCGTGGCGGATCTGCAGCAGCAGCGACTACGTCACATTTCTCGGATCTCGATCAATGAGCGAATGACGCGCGATACAAGATCAAGGCCTTTTCCTGCGCCGCGCCGTCGGATGTACATGTGTGTTGGGTGTGTATGGGGTATACGTATTATATATATATATATACGTACTGCTGCTGGGACTGAAAGTCAAAGCTAAAACTATATCGCCGCGGCGGGTGAAATACTTGTGCCGTGGGCAGTGTATATAATATATACGCGCCTCTGCATCATGCCCATCTGCTTTTGTTCCGCGGATCGTTGCCATGGTTGTATAGGTATATAGCCGCCGTTCAGCAGCATCTACTTATTGGCCGTTCATTGTTTCGAGTGCACAATAATGATTCTGTCGTGGGGTTATTTTTCGGGTTTTTGTGCGGCCAACGCATCGGGATCGAAGGTTACAGGTCGAAGGTACAGTATGCGGGGATGAAGTGTATCCATCTGGTGATATTGTTGATGGAGAACAAAATAGTATAAGCGCGCGTGCGACATGAGGAGGAGGACTTGGTAATTGTAGTTGGATTTTTTTGCACGCATCGCGGATACAAGAAAAAGTCGAACCTCGAGATATTCGAATGGTTGAGAAAACAAAAGAACTAACGCAAGGCTATTTTATATATAATTATATACTCACTTACTTTGTTTATGCGTCCGAAAATCGCGACGCGCGCGCCTATTGTTCCGCATAAGTATCACGCTACAGATCCCGACACGGCTATATCTTTTGACACGCGCGTGCCTCTCGCCTTTTTTATTTGGCCATCGGGTATATAGCTTGAAATCGACCCAATAGAGAATCATGACACCCCGTGGCTTTTATGAATATATACAAACGCCTTACCGATAAAAATGGAGTATGATGTGTGCAAAAAAGAGGAATCCTATAAGGTTTTTGTTAAAAGACGTGCGCGGTAATGCGTTGTACACTACAGGTATATGGATATACATAATAATGTGGCCGCAACCGATGACCACCTATATACATACGGTTAATACTTACGTAGGCGCGCGAATCGCGCACGGGAGGACGATTAATTGGCATTACGGGTTCGTGGATGCCTGGAGAGGCTCGTCAGCATCATCGACGTCCATACGTATGATAAAATATATGTATACAAGTAGGTGTACTTACAGAGCACGTGGCTGGATGTTCTCTCTCTCTCTCTCTCTCTCTCTCTCTCTCTCTCTCTCTCTCTCTCTCTCTCTATGATATCCGTCGCTGGACATACAGCAACCGCTGTAAGGACGCGTAAATTATGAGCAACGGTCGATTCTCCTCTACCTCCGCGTGGCGGCTGTGTGTGAAAATTACAGGCATTAATTCTACACGTTTTCAAGGTAATACGAGATTCATTGTCGTTATTATCCTTTGCTAAGTACAACGACGAGCCATCCGCAGCCGTCCGTCGCGCCGCCGCGTTGCGTTGCGAGGGATAAAGAGAGAACGTTTTTGTCCCGGCGCGCACCTTACATCTTTGCTCGTACCTCGTACCAATATATCTAGTATAAGTGTATACCCACAATGCTCGCACGCAAAGCGCGGCCTCAAGCGCGCCTCTAACTCGTCCACGGACTAATTTTTTCGAGTCAAAGTACAAGCCGATCGCGAATGCGCTCCCAGTCTTATTGCTCTCATGTTTATTCTCATCGCACGCGCGCGTGACCATTATTTTAATTACTCATCTCCGCGAGGATTCTGTTTTTTTTTTTTTTTTTTCTTTTTCCCCCGCTTTTTTCGCTCCTTCATTGCGCAACCCGTGCAGGCTCCCATCGGTCGTTTTTACCGTGTGGATGAGGCATTCAATTCATATAGGGTACATTAATTTGTGTTTGAGAACGTTTGGATTTTTTTTATCATTTTTCTTTTTTTTTCCATGCGAGTGGTATTATTCCTGTCCTTAACTTTCCTGGCCACGCAATAAAAAGCCAGGTTAAAGTATCTATACGTAATCTGCCAGTATTCAAAGCAAAATCGCCTGTGAACGAATTTACCGTCTCGAAACAGTTTCTGTATTGGGTAGCTTTTAATTTAAAAACGAAGTATCAGTCTTTATTGAACGATTTGCGGCATGAGCGTTTAATTGACTCGGTCGGAAGATATTTACTGGACCGCAAAGTTGTATTCTAATGAGTTCCACAACTTTTGTATTCAACACTTTGTTGTGGAATTCCAATTTCTTCCTACAGTGTGCAAAGCGTGTGCGTTGAAAGTGAGAGCGAAAAAATCGCTAACAAATGTTTATTTAAAAAATGATCACTTTGAAAAAAATGTCCAAAATACGTTGTTTACAATTTTAAAGAAATTAAAAAACGAATTCATTAGAAAATTGCTCCTTAATTTCCCAGAACGCTTTTCCAGTATATGAAATATCACTTTTCCAGGTCGATCACTGATTTTTCAATAGAAATACCTAATAAAAAGATTCCATCCATATGAACATGCCATTACTGCTACTCGTTTTGTGAGATAAAACTACTTACCATCGTACGTAATGTGAGAGTAATTCAACGTATTTACATGGTGTATTTATGTATTACCTAATCAAACCTTAATCAGACTATAATTAATGTAATTTTTATCTGATTGAGCTGAATTTTAATTAATACCATTGCATCCATTATACCAGAATCGAATAATTTACAATTAGAGATGATCCTTAACGCTATGCCATTTTTAATTGGCCAAATGTTTTTTTTTTTTTGCAGCCTAAAAACTTCTTTGTTGGACAAATATAAAATTCATGGATAAAAAAATACACCTAATCGCAAAGAGCGTTACTTTTCGCTCTGGCAAAACCATTCGTGGTAAAGAGAGAGCGTATGTACGAGTCTGCTTGATAAATGTATAGGCACTTGTTTCACTATAGTGACATACGTTTACATATAGGCAACACGCTGGGTTCATTGGCAACGACGACGGCCTTTACTGCATGCAGCAGCAGTTACGTCAGGGGCGCAGCCGACCGCGACGATTAGTACAAGGAACCACAAGCGCCGAAAGTCGCCTCGACATTGGATTCCCCGCGGGTCGAATCATCGCGCGGCATTTCCCCCAAACTTCGATCGGATGCTTTTTTTTTTTTTTTTTTTTTTTTTTTTTTTTTTTTTTTTTTTTTTTTTTTTTTTTTTTTTTTTTTTTTTTTCTTTATTCCGACGAGTATTTTGACATTCCGCGCGCTACCCCGTCCTCGAGCGGCCTATTTGTTGTACGGTCTCTTTTCCCGCTGCTATTTCGTCACTGTCCGATAAGCATCCATAAATCCGTATTTTAGAATTTGACGATGGACTCTGCTGTTTTGCCGCCTTCGAATCGGAAACGCATGATGATACACGCCTATAAATCGCATTGTACCAATACCATATACACTGTCGGCTCTGCAGCGTTACATAAATTGTAGTTGAGAAAGTCCATAAGGTCGGCGGGTGGTGGTTATGAAAAAAGGTGTTTGTTCGCGTTGGCTGGATGTTTCATATTTATGTTAATCTGCCCACCGCTGGTTTTCGAATCATCATCTCGGAGTTTGCCAAAAGTGTCGTCCATCGTCAGTCGTCTGTGTAATAAGATTGAACGAACAAGCGTGTGTACTTACGAGGGAAGGGACGAAGGAAGGAATTTAAGGAATTTAAGGGATTTATGCACCCAAATTAATGTACACGCACTTGTATACGTTAGAACGGTGCGAATTAAAAATAAAATCGTCCATGAAGCCGCAAAACAGAAATACCCATTACGTATACAATACAATATATATATATATATATATATATATATATATATAAGTACACATGCAGGACTCGTTGCGCGCGAGCATCATGCTGTACCGGCCAGCACCTAATACTCCCCACGTAACTCCTATGCCTAATAAAATACTCGTGTGCGTATTATAATATGGGTAAATACCCCAGTACGCGCAGGCAGGCGTGCGACGCGATGTCAAGGCCCTCGCGGAAGATGAGCCAGTTGGTAGGTAGGTATAGCCTCTGACGCGGAGATTTATTGGATTATAAGGCAATACGTATGACCCTATATGTTACAAGGCCGTTCAATCACACTGCTTGGCTCGGGTCCCGTGCTATATTGTATCGTTATACATACTTGTGCATAGTTGAGTTGAGTGTTGTCCGTTCATTTGTAAGCCCAACGCGATCGAGCGCCCGTGTCGTTTAGCACGACGGCCAGCAGCAGCACGACGATTCGCGCGCATTTATCCACCACCCCGTTTCCTTCCGCCGATTATACGGCTCTTTGGCCGATGTCTCTGCAGATTGTACCCGCGATCGTAATTAGCGACTGACTTCTGCATGTACTTACCGCAATGCTTATTATCGTCCAGCGCGGGCTACTTTTTTCTTTTTCATTTTTTTTTTTTTTTTTTTTTTTTTTTTCTTCTTTTTTTTTTTTTTTTTTTTTTTTCTCTGTTGGGTCGACGGGCGACTCTCGTTTTACACGCAAGTGCGGCGCGGGGAGGGAGCATCAGCGGAATGAAAGAGTAAGTATGGAGGGAGGAAGAAGACGACGCCGCCGCGGATTAGACGGAGTATTACGGAGGCGTGTGGAGAGCGAAGGAAGGACGAGAGGAACGCGAGGACGGGCACGCGAGCGAGCGCGCCGCGGAGGTGGAACTCTCGAATCCCGGCAAGGCCGTTCTTTGACCTGCGACGCCATCAACGGTGATGGCTCTCTCTCTCCTATACTTCTCCATGTATAGCACTTTCCATACATGTGTAAATGTTTCTTGCTCGATTTTGGGGGTTTTTCGCACCGAGTATTCCCGTCCTCTCGTACCGATCTTTCGTACCACTCGTCGTCCTGTGAATCGCGCTGGCTTCGTCCTGAGGTTGTTGTGAAACACTCACTCGCGCAATACCACGTGTATCCTGAAAAATTTCAATCAAAAGTTGCGCGGAGCGAACAAAATAAGGTTCAAGGCGGTACGATTTTTGGACAAAATTATCGGATCGCCTTGACGCGAGAGTTTTGGCACGAAAATCGCGGACGTGCCGTGTCACACCGCGAGTCGCATTGAGTAATACTTAATGCGTTGCCATCGCTCGCATCACCTTCGCTACATTGGCATGCGATGTGAATGAGAATACCTGTAGGTAATTTCACTGTATAATAATATGGGCTCGAGCCTCTTACTCGCGTCATCCGGATTACGTGACGCTACTTGACATTTCCCATCATTAGCATCTCCTCACGTAACTGCCGAATATTACGTGCAAGAGGTCGATACGTCGTGGCCGTGCGCGCACGCCCTCGTGAGATTTCTTTTCCTGCGAAACACCACCGCGATTAGTTTATTTTTAGAATAGTACAATACATACGTGAAATTACAAAAAATATAATTATTACCTTGGAATCGATCGAGAGATTCTTTTGTGCGTTTGTTCTTTTGTGGATGTGTATATACGATTCGAGCAGAGTTTTTAATTAATTCCGTAGAAACGAAATCTCAAGCGCGTTAGGCAACATCTTTAAAAAAAAAAAAAAAAAAATTAGATAGAGGAAGGAAGAGAGAAGCAGGCAGCGCGGATGTTGGTCGCATCGTAGCCGTGATCCATTTCCACGCATCGCTGCTTCCCGCACGGACTCTTTTTCTCTCCTTTTGACTACTCACTTACTTACTTACCGCCGCGAGATTAAAAGCTAAAGCAACCAAGTTGTTTCGTATTCGTCTTACGCGCGATGTCGTGTATTTTTCAATTATAATGGAAATTGCAGAAAAAAAAGCTTGTAAAAATAATAATGATTCCTGGTTTGAAATAATAACAAAGACTACTATAGTGCCCTTCGACTAGCGTTAATCGCGATGGAAATTTGTTTAACATTGGATTTCGTTACTCATGCTTGCAGATAAGAATACCGCTTAAGGTGAACTTCACCGTGCGACCCAGGGATGTCCAGGTGACAATAACAAAGAAACATCTAAAGTGCGGCGTCAAAGGGCAGGCACCGATCATCGACGGCGACTTTCCCCACGAAGTCAAGCTCGACGAGTCCACCTGGGTCATCGAGGATGGCAAATTGTTACTCATCACTCTGGAAAAGGTGTTGTGCATTATTTACAAATATCGCTTTTTGTTACCGGTTTTATCATTTCGTTATCTGCTCTTTAAATACCATGTTCGTAGGTGAACAAGATGATGTGGTGGTCTAACGTTGTTATTGGAGACCCCGAGATCAGCACGAAAAAAGTCAACCCAGAACCGAGTAAACTCTCCGATCTGGATGGCGAGACGAGAGGTCTCGTCGAAAAAATGATGTACGATCAGAGACAGAAGGAGCTCGGTTTGCCCACGTCCGAAGAGCAAAAGAAACAAGATGTTATCAAAAAGTTAGTTCTATTTGATGACCTGCTCGATTTATTGACAGAATGTACAAAATTCATTTGCTTGTTTTATTTTCAGGTTCATGGAACAACATCCGGAAATGGATTTCTCGAAGTGTAAATTTAATTAAACTATGTTTTTTTATTTTAATTTGTTTATTTAAAAAATTGTCCATCATTCGATAATGATTGTGTCACTTTGTTTTTGTATACGTGCTTTTTCAACAACATTCACCTTTTGCATCCTATGCCTACTGTTGATATCTAAGAGTGCTATTCTTTGAAATAATTATCAAGTATTGCAAGTAAACGTTTTCACGATTTTTCACAGCAATTGCTTCAGTCTTCTTATTTGTTCAGACAGTTTTTTATTGTAAATGTTAAATACATGTAAATTATATTGTTAACGTAATTAAGTAATAAAAATACTCTTACGTTTCAGCTTCTGCTCGCTCTTAAGCTGCTAATTATTTTGAAAAATCTCATACAAAAAATAGTCAATATTATTGCCATATTTTCAAACTAACAAGACTGGTTTACAAGTAAATTGGTCCAGTACAAAAATTTAAAAGCCAATTTTAAACGCTAGTCAACTGTTTGATGGCATTACGATTTATTCACCAGTAAAAAATAAATTATTATTTATAAATTACATACTTTTCTACAGAGACAAACACATGTAACTAGTTCACTAACTCTTGCACATAAATAATTAAGTAAATTTGAACTTTTAAACTGTATAAGCATCTGTTTGCTTCATAGTTTTGACTATCCAATTAACGTAATTGGATAGGCGTGCATAAATTCCGTACTTTCCACGTTTACCACAGCCTTCGCCAAAACTAGTTATTCCGAAAATCGTCCAAGGATGATCGGTTTTTTCCGGATCCTTGCAAAGAAGAGGACCTCCACTGTCACCTGCAATAGTTACAAAAATGTAAGTGTTTGAAATTTTTCAAATAATTGAGAATCAGAGCAGTTCAATTTGTCTATCTGAACAGTGCCACCATACCCGCACACGAATCCATTCTTCCTCGACGATACCCGGCACAAAACATGTTGCTCGTTATTTTGTAGTCAACATAGACGTTTCTGCACATGTCATCTGAGACTATCGGTATCTAAAATTTTTTAATTTAATTGAATAGTTCTTATAAGTTACTTTTAATATTATACACTGTAAATTATTCAGAGACTGTCCAATTTATATACCCTAGCTTCGTGGAGAACGTCGGTACCAAATTCGTGTGACGTATTCGATTTACCCCAGCCAATAATTGTACAAAGTTGATCGGAAGGCAAATCTTGCCAAGGAGCAGGCAAACAGGCGATCCCTCTTGAATCCGATGGTGTTAGCGTGACCGGTAAACGTAGTAGAGCAATATCGTTGTCCACCGTATGTGCATTGTACTTTGGGTGAGTAATTGAATAATCGACCTGGTAGCAAAGAGCATATGATTTTCTTAACCGATCGACCGAAAACCTCTATTAAAATCCCATTTCGAGAAGCATACCCGTAATTCGATTTCAGAGCCCTCCCTTATCAAGAGATTATGCTCTCCGATGCGAACAGACAACCTTTTGCGAACGCAGTGAGCTGCAGTCAGAACGAAACGTGGCGAAATAAGAGTGCCTCCGCAAAATGCTTCCTGAAAGCCAGCAACAGTAAATTCAATGTCTTCATCGTATCGATCAAGAAAGTAGAGTTAGTAGAGTCAACGACTTACTCCGTATCGATTTAAAACTGCAACTTGCCAAGGCCAGCTGCCGGGAGCAGTCGGACGGCCACCGATTATCCTCGTTAAATAAGTCAGTCTCGAATTTTTCTTCGTCGCCACTCCGCACTTCCAGTTACTTTCTTCGCTGGTGGTCGAATTTTCGATCCCATTCAAACTGAGATCGTAACGATCTTCTGACAATTCTAAAAATAAACATGAATTGGTACTCGCGATCGACGACCGGGCGAAATGCAAAGCCCCACTCACCACTACTCAAGTCCTCGTAGTTATCGCGAATTTTACGCCTGATCCACTTTTGACAGTAGCTCCCCTCGACGTAACAGTAGGCACTTTGGCGAATAACTTCTTTCCAGCAAAAGCCGGGCATCCTGCACCACCTGCATCAATCGCACACTCGTTAAACATAATGCATTTATTGGACGCGCCGAAAAGGACTGGATACAATTGATCGCACCTGTGTCGCTGGGTGGTGCAAGACTTGGAACACTCTGACCATTTGCTCCATTTTCCGTAGTGGCCACCGAACCAGCCACCCACCGCCTCGTCCTCGTCTTTGCCCCGACCATGGCGTGGCCTAGCTTTCTCAGGTACCTGTTAATAATACAGCAACAACGTAACGCATCAATTCAAGTATACCTACTATAGTCAGCTTGAAAATACAAAATATCTGGTCATCACCTGTACAATGTGAAACCGTCGAGAGTTTCGACGAGCCGCCCTCTGCTGATTCTGCTGGTCGCAGTTTCTCGCTCTTCGGCGTCCCCGGCGGCGTCGCGCATTTTCGTCGTGGACGCAGAGCCGCTCGTCCTGAAAGTTAAGACAAGCGGTGAAAAAAATTCCGTACTGACGATTTTGGGACGAAGTACTCGTAATCCCTACTTACGCGTATCACTGCGTTTCCGCATTTACTTTTCGCTCGGCACCTCCGCACGCGATTTTGCGTGCAGTACCTGTCGCAGACCGACCAGTCGCTCCACTCACTGAATACTGCTTCTAATGGCGATGATGATGATTCTGCGTGTAATGTGTGTCGTCAGCGAACAAACGAATGAAAAAAAATCGTAAGACTCATTATTTAGTCGTATAACTCTATAACTCTAGCAAATAAGCGTATGCATGATAATGATGAATTCCACGAAAGGAACGTGCATCCTTTTTTTTTTTTTATAACATGCACCGATCGTCAATCCGAATGATTCGACGATGTTGATTTTCATCCGTGCCATTTTTCGTACCTTTCAAACACACACACACACACACACAGCTAGTTATGTATTATTAACGAAGACTCTGAAAGCTCTATAATACCACTTTATATACGAGACAAAAAAAAAAATTTGCATATATATTATTATGTAAAGCTTACTTGCACTTTGCCTTTCATGACGAGGCCTTTGGTTTGGGAAGACTCGATCTCTGACGATAGCAGCAGCCGTCCGATCAAGATTCTGCAACGAGAGACACAAGTTTTTTTACACGCGCTGTCTGAGTAAAAAACAAATCTTTCGATCGATAAGCTACATCCAACCGATCGGCTGCAATGGTTCGCGTAAACTCGCCTATTTTGAGTTCGAACGGCGATCTCGATTACCATATACGTACATACAAGTACCGCGCGCATCGACAGCAAAAACAAATCAATTGGCCGGTGCGCGCTAATGACAGCTGATGATGTGGGTCTCGAAATCGCGATCGTCGCTAACAGGTGCATGCGTCGAGACAACGGGAAGAACATATATGTGTGCAGGTGCTTATAAGCAAATGATACTCGTGCGCGCAAACGCAAAAACACCTTTCGTAATTAAACGCTAGAGTTTTTATCAGCGCTTTTGTTTTAATCCGGCTCTCGTTATCAGTCGAGTCGTCGACACATTCCAAACGAAACAATATTACGCTGTCGACACAATTTAGCTCTGAGCAAAAAGTGTAACGCGCGCGCGCGCATTGCAAGTATATCAAGTTTCCCTGCATTAAATTATATCCACCGCTCCAGAAATTAAAACCCCACAATTATCAACAACGGAGCTAGGTGTATAATTGTTTAACATGATGATTAATAAAGCGGGCGATGACGGTTAAACGAAATGAGCGCAATCAACTGCAGACGTGATGCAATTCGAGGAGAAGCCGGGATGGGAAAGGGGCCGTCGTCGTGCAGGGGAATTTTGTCAGCAGTTTTGCGCGATGCACATTTGGCCGTCGCGCGTGTATAAATATCATCATCATCATCATCTGCCGAGGGAGGAGCGTGTAGAAGAAGAAGAAGAAGAAGACGAGCGCAACAGATCCGCGAGTGTGAGAAACGGAAGCTGAAAGCAGTTAAAGACGAAGGCGAATAAGGAGCGTGGAGAGAAAATAAAGGGAAGAGGACAGCTCCAGCGGTCTCAGAGAGATACCGCCGCCCGCAGGCGCATCGGAGAATATTCAGCGCGCTCCCTTTTCTCCGCTCCTCAGTCCTCCTCCTCCTCCTCCGACTCTCTCCTTTGTGTAGTTTTTCTTATCTCCCGATCCCCCCCCCGTGCACGATCTTCCTCCTTCCTTCCTGCAGTGCGTGGGTCCTATAAATATATCCTGTACAGCGCGGCCCGGCTCGACGCGAACCAATTAATAATGGCCCCGTGTCATATTGTACAAATACGATGCGAGTTCCGCGAAATCGTGATGTAGCTTGAACGAAATGCGAATAGACAAATATGCCGGAGAAAAAAATAATAGCCGCTGTTGCTGATGAACGAAGACACACACGAGGATGAAAGGAGGAAGAAAGAGAGAGAGAAAAAAAACTCCTAATAATCGAGAAGAATAAGGGCGGTGATTGATGGGAGCAGGAAGGATCGCGGAGGATCGAGATCGAAGCGGGAAGAAGAGCGTTAACGATTTCCACAACTCACCGGTGGCTTGATGGACCGCTCGGCGCCGCTCAGGCCGACGGCGAGTAGGAAACGGAGCAGCAGGAGGAGGACGCCGAGCATCATCCTCGCTGGTCGTGCTGGCCGATGCAGGTCCCGCGTTCTTGCCTCATGCTGCCTGCGGCAACTGGTGCAGTGCAAACACTTAATGCTCGCGCGCGCGCCGTGCTCAAATCTGCACAACAAAATATAATATCGAATGAAGAGCGAGCGCTGCGGGGGGAGAGATGATGCTGATGATAAGTATCGGACGCACGTGCCGATACGACGAGATGGGAGCTCAGCTCGCGAGCCGCCGCCGCTCGTGCACACACTGCGGAGAGTGCAGCGGCCAGCCTCCGCTACCCCGCGCGCGCTCTCTCTCTCTCTCTCTCTGTACACAGAGCAGAACAGCCCAGCCGATCTCTCCTCCCTTTGCTCTCTCGGCTCGGCAGCGATACTTACTATATTATGACAGAGATATTATACCGCGGTGCCAAAGTGCGCTCTCGATATCCTTCTTTTTCTTCTCTCTCTCCCTAGCTCCCTCCTTCCAACTATACTACATACTCTTTTTATTTCGCCGCTCTTTCGGAGCCCCGTCGACGTCGTCGTCGTCGATCCGACCCGGTCCCCGACTAGATGCGCCTCCACTGCGGTCGTGTGTCTATAAATACCTTGCCCTCTCGTCGTTGTCTCTCTCTCTCTCTCTCTCTCTCGTGTTGTACCCCGCCGCACTTCTTGCTACAAGTTGCCCCCCCTGCTCCGGTGCTCCCAGAAACGCGCTCCCCAAGCACGCTTTTCCGCGAACCTGTCGCGCCCGAAAACCTGCTGCTGCAGCGGTCCGCTCTCGAGAGTGTATACTTATACACGTATTATTATAATACCTATTCGCTTGGGGAGGGACAAGACATACCCTACTTACTTATAGGTGCTCCAAAGTGTCCTGCTGAGCGGCTCTCGAAACCCCCTCCCTTATACCGAACCATCGTTATTATAACCGATTTCGGAGCACCGCACGCGTTCGTTCCGCGTCGTCGTGTCTCTCGGTTGAATGGATCGTTAACGTTCGTCCCTCCTATACTTGCCATTGTAATTCAACAGAAATCCATTCTACGCTGTGAAGTAGGAAAAATCGTACAAACTTAATTTTGATATAATTACCAAAGTATATACGCAGTTATACGCGCCAATCGTCAGCCCCAACGCGGAAACGATGAGCCAACTATTCAATTATTATGTAACATTCGAGAAGGCGAATTTGTCTGGATTTTATGAAATCATGTAATACAAATGTGTTAATACGTGCATCTCTCTTTCCAACACTAATTGGCTGCAGGGATATTACTTTTAATTCACCGTCCCTTAATATGGACACACCCCCGCTAATTATTTTTTTTGCATCTTCAGTCATTGAAACAATTCTAAATGATCAAACGGACTCTCAACTGTCAAGAAACACCAATATTTTGTAATGCTATGGGATCATAGGTATGCTTGGGAAAAAAAATATCTTTGCAGCCGTGTCGCACAACCGCGACGTTTAACGCACTTGTAATAGACACAAACGATTTGTTTGCATGACGAGCGGCTGATCGAGCGGTTGATTTTTTTTTCTCATGAGAATCAAATCGTTACTTCTTTTTTGTCATCGAAATGGCCAAGAAAACTGTATAGGTGAACAAAAAATCGAGTTGGACACGTTGAAAGTGCTTTGCAGAGAAAAACGCAATAATATTGCACAATCGACGTGTGCCATTTATTCCAATAAATTCCAATTAGGTGTATCATTGTTATGACCTTTGTCGTTTATTTAGCTAGCGTGACGATAAAATTTACAAATCGCAGAAAAAATTTTTACGTATAACATTATTAATTGAGTATCTTTTATAGAAAAATAGTTTACAATATCAGGTAATTAATAAAATCAAGTACAATCACCCTTACAAACTGGATAAAAAGGGTTTTCACGCCAAGCTTCATAAAATTTTAAGCTTTAAAGAAAGAAATTAACAAAAATCACAGGTAAAATGTTTGTTTTGTATTTTACAGTGAGAATAGATAGTGAAAGTGTAAAAAAACAGTTTTTGTAGAAAAGTTTAATTTGATAAATAATATACTAATATTTGCTTCTAAATTATACATTTGACATTATTTATGTGCGTTTACTATAATTAGGAATTATGAAGCACTTTGTTAAAAGCATTGTAAGACGTTTCTAAATCAAATATGAGCTGCCTGACTTGAGTGTCAGACAGTTCATCGGATGCTGACATATTATTCAAAGTCTGAAGCCACTCTGCAACTTTTTGCTTTCCATCAAAATCACTTGGCAATATGCTCAGTCTGTTCATTGTATCCATCAAATCTCTCAGATCTGGATGCAGCTGATCCATTGCTTTGATTTCTAATCGTAATTTATCCATAATCGTTATAAATAAGGAAACAATATCGGCAATGCATTTTGATGTGTTGCCCTTGTCATCTTTTATAGTGATTGGTCTGTCTTCCTTGATTCTTTCCAGTGCTGCTGGACAATCCAATCGAAATGCTCTTGCAAAGGCATCAATAGTAGGGAACTGGTCACTCTGAACCTAATGTACAAAATAGTCATTTAATTGATCATCAATTTTATCAAATAGCATATTACAATCTAAAATAGCATTTAATCAAACATTTAACCTGTTTGAATGCTGCTCTGTATTGTACCAACAATTTACTACAAGCTGCCGTGTATTCTTTGGGTGTAACACAATCTCTTATATATGCTTTCTCCAAATGTTGCAAGGTATTTACAACTGCGTACAAGTCGGCTTGGTTATCATATTTTTCACGCTCTCTAGCATTTTTGTACAACTTTACTTCTTCATAAAGTTCTGGGCGATCCTGAGGGGCTGACATTTTTCAAGTAACAAAGAACTCTTCAGCTGTCAAATCGGAGTAAGGTTAAGTCTTGGACCATTTTGTTAAATTCAATGACATCATCATAAAAAGCCCATACTTACAGTGCAAGTGGATGGATGCAAAAGAAATTCAGCATGAAGTTTGATGAAATGTTTAAATGCGAGATATATTTATTGATAGAAAGTAATAGAAACAAAGAAACTGGGGATGCCAGAAGGAACAATTTCACTTAGATTATTTTTTTTCACGATGAATAAAAGTAATGAAGAACACTTGGTGTTGGTGCATAGACGTCACAATCAACTAATCAGATTAAAACACTATAGAGTAAAGATAACAGACAGAAAAATTATGATTTGAGCACTGCACTGCTATAACAGTCTATTGAGTGGGTGCTTGACATTAAAAACAAAAAAAAACAACTCGAAAGGGACCACAGGGCCCACAGGCACAGGCACAAGTAAAAAATTAATAAAAATAAACGGTAGGTATCGATGATGTATTTACAATTACCAACACTGAACCGACTGAATCACTGGACTGAACCGCACCTATACATATATCATTTTATTAAGGTATGTTTACAATTAACACGTGAAACACGTCATTAACTCATTGTCATTTACTATATCAGCGTATTCCAAATGACGCGACACTGTTGTCACCCATTTAAAACCGATGTTGTGTCGCGCGACATCCGAGTGTCGCGTCATTTGGAACACGCTCTTTAGCTTCATTTAGGTTTAGTATTTTCTCTCAGTAAGTATTTTCGAATATATAATAGCTGAATCGGTTGGTTAGTCTTCGAAATTCAGCCAATCGTGGCGCTTACTCCAAAAGGCTTACATCAAAAAAATAAAAAATAAATGATAGTTTATCATGATTTGAACCTGTGATTTGGAAATAATCATGAAAAAACAAACAATTTTAAAAAGTAAAACGTTTGTATGCACTCATATAAAAAGTTTTGATTCCTGATAAATTGTGAATTAAACCAAATCACGTATAATTTAAATAATAAATTTTATTTGAAATATTTTTTGTACTTTTGAGCCTTATTTACAGTAATCTTTACAAACAATAAATAAACATTCAAACAAAACTACATAAGTATGTATGTACGTAAGAACCAACAACAAAATTAATAGTCATCAAATAACACTTTCATTAAATTATTTGAAGTATCAGTAAACTTAGACTCACACTTTAGGGAGAGCACTTTTTCATCCATACACGGGCAGTAAAATTTATTGATAATTTTCAAATTATTCTTTTGCACGCTTTTATCAGTGAATTTTAAATGTTCTAATTCTTCTGATGGAATAGCCACAAATTTGGTAATGTGCAAAAACAATTGATTAGGATCTAAAACAACCAAAGGTTCATAAACTTTCAAAATAGGTTTTTCATTAATATTAACTAAACACGAGATTTCAGGCACATTCATAACTGTTATCAAACGATTGGTTTTATTTTGTAGTAAACCATTCAAAAGACCTGCATTATCACTAATTAACATACATTCAAAAAACTGGTTGCCATTATTCATTGGTAGATGTTTTACTATTTTGAAAAGAATAAATGACTTGTCAGCAACAATATTTGTTTTTTTGTGCAACTGATGTCGCAATAGATTGACATTTGATCTTTCTTTGGCCATTGCTGTTGTTAATACCTCTAATAAACTACCCCTGAAAATAAAAATTAATAAAATGCTTTTAACTTAAATGAAATAATCACAACAAATTGTCTCGATATCTTTATAACAATCTTACTTTTTAGGATTTTTTTTTCTATTTTGCTTTTCTTCTGCATAATGCAGAATATATGAGGTTTTACTGAAATCTGGTTTTGATTCTAATGTGCTTACTGAGTCTATGGGATCTGTCGAAGTAAAAGTATCTAAAGGGGACTGTTTTACACTAGTTGCACTTATCTTTTTTTTGTCAATACAATTTTTTTCAACCAATGAATCAGATGATGGACTTGAAATCTTTTGTGATAATGGCACATGTCTCTCATTATAAGACGTTTCTATAATTAACTGAGTGCTTATTTCTTCTATGAAATCACTTTCTGTCTTGTCAGAAACACTGAGAATTTCTTGTTTGATTACTTGAGAATGTTCATGACTGTTATCCACACTAGATGCAGACTCAATGAGCTGGGAAGCTCGATATTCAACTGCTGCTTTAGGTATCTTTGAATTACTTTCATCACTTTCATTGAATATTTCTATCGACTCTGAAGGGAAAAAATCATCAATTTCAATTTTATACTCTAGTGCCTTGGCATTATCTGTATTGCATTTTTCTAATTTCTTTATTACACTTGTTGCCTCTAATTTCACGTTAGAAACCTTGACCTCCTCTGTTTTATTTGATGTACTAAATTGTTCCTCCAGTTTTATGCGTTTTAATATTTTTCTGTTACTTCCAATCGCTGGAGAAGCCAATCTCTTTCCTCCCAGTACTGGGGAAACTTGTACCGTACGTAGTGGAACTTGTAGATTTTGTATCCTTGTTGGTGAATTTGGAAGCACAGAAGACGAATGGCATCCTTCAATTCTTTTGTTCGAACCAGATCCACTTGATACATTTTGTACATTGTTATAATAGTTGAAAAAGTTACCTTTCAACCAGCACTGAATAAATTGCTTCTTCCTTTCTGGAGTGGAGTTATTTTCTTTTAAATCAAAATGGTCATTCATGTTTTTCGTGCTTCAACAACAAACTTACTAATTATAAAAAAACGTGGAACAACAAATTTATGAATCATTTTACCGTTCAACAAAGAGACAAGGGTAACAAAAAATGAAAATGTAAGTAGGGTATACTTATTTAAGGTATCAATTTGAAAGCCGAAACAAAACATCCACAAGCGCTACCTAGCTATAGGCGCCACACGTGTATCATGTTCACGTTAGGCTAGTAAATTACACTGTATTTTTCTATGATTTTTGCCAGTATGATAGCTAGCTCTCACTAGCTGCTGCCTAACCTAAATTATAGTACATGCTGTAAATATATTTGTAAATAATAATACGAAAACAAATAAATTTGAATTTCTGAGTAAAATGAAGCTTTTAACTCACAATATGTTGACTTCGAAGTGCTTGAAAGGAGTCACAACTGGATATCCTTTAGTAATCGAGGTAATAAACGTTTATATTTTCAATCATTTTTCAATCATTTTTCTAAAGATCATTTGAAGATAATTTTTAACACAAAGTAAGTTTTGTTTTCTAATTTCTAGGCAAAAGACATTCAAATTTCTGAAGTGGATTTTAATTCAGAGTTCATTTCTAGGATAGTCCCAAAGCTTGATTACTCGGCTCTCTATAAAGCTGCTGAAAGCGTAAATTTCATTTTTCACTTTTTTAATAACATTATATTCGTAATTGATTTCAACATTATTCAAAGTGTCAATCACTTTCATAGGTTGGACATGCTGGTGATTTACCAACAGAAATGATTCAAGATTATGAAACAAATGAAGAATTTTTGAAAAAACTTCACCATGCGTTACTTGAAATTGAAATCATAACTGGTGATCTACTTTGTCCAGAATCAGGAAGGAAGTTCCCAATTAATGATGGTATACCAAACATGCTTTTAAATGAAAATGAAGTGTAGGTAAAAATGTTTTGATTTAAAGTACGTTCCTGTATAATTTATCTTGACTTGTTAAATAATTTTGTACATTAAACTCCGAATTTTGTTTCTGTGTAATTTTCAATCTAATACGTTTCAAAGTACAGAAATAAGATTATATATTTTTTTATCTAGTGATTAATTCAAATGGATAAAAATATACAAATACATTATACCTTACACACTGAAAAAATTAATAGATTATTTTAAATGATAATAATAACAGCCATTTCTTTATGGGGTAAATTTATTGCACAGATATGTATAGGTACAATAAGTTACATTTTTTTTATGCATAATTCATACACATTTTTTAAAGGTTTTGAATCCACGTTGCATTCATTGCTATTAATATGGAACGATTGTAGCTGCTTTTTTACTAGCTAAAATGTTACTGTCTAGGAATTTTTTAGTTTAACTTCTATAACCTGTACTATAGTAATACATAAAAATAATTCGTTCATCAACTAAATACATAGTGTTTGGATTAAGTACATTTACTATGATTAATTACATCACTAAACAACTTCCCCAAATGAGAATTGAACACAAGGTGTTTTTACTCTAATTGTATTAAATGAGACAATACAAACCTCTGATATTTTCTCAGATTGTTGCATACAGCTGATTAACTTGTGATCCTTTTAATTTAAGAAGTTGAATATTCAGCTATTTGGTTTTTGGCTACCACTACAGTAACTTATAATATAGGAAAATTTTTTTAATGGACGCACTTGATCACTTGCAATTGCAAATCTCTAGTTTCAAAATGTTGTCAAAATATATCCATTTGAGTTATTTAGAGAGTTAAAAAGCTATAAAAATAACTCATCTGACCAACCACAGCCTATATTATTTTATTTATTCTCCGTTATTCCCATTCATCGTAAACTTACTTTAAAGGCAGGATTATTTCTGATGAAGCTATATGAAAATATTTCTGTACTAAATTTACAAATGGCACACACAATTTTTTATTCTGTACAAGAAATGCCTAAATGTATATTTTATTTCATACATTCGATGAAGACAAAACATCTCGTTTCGAGTATTCATTTTTTACTAATATATTTACGTATTGTATAAATGTTCTCTTCATAATACATTTTTATTTTCATTAAGACTGAGAGTTCATCAAAAAAATTAATGACTTTTCTCAAAGTTTATTAACGAGACATTTTATTTTTTTAACGAAAAGAAATCATGAGATTGATTTTTATAAGATTTTTGTTTGCTTGTTATTAAATATAGTTTGATTCTTCGTATAAACACTTATATTTTAGCGGAAATTAACTTTGAATGAAGTGTAAAGTAAGTAATTCTGTTATTCAAAGTTTAATGAATTCAAGATACAAGAAAAAAAATCCTAACACCTATTCATCGGGTTGTTCTACTAATTTTCTTTAGTTCATCATCAGTTTATAATAAAAATACTTTATCTTTATTTTTATCCTATAAGTTCATAATGAAAAGAAGAGATACATTTGTTGTAATGATGTAAAAAATTTAAGTTTGGCCGCTGCTCAATACTATTTTCCAACCATCTTTAATACTGTTTTCGATTACTGTCACTTAATTTCCTTATAATTATAATAGTAATTTATGTGAGCTAGAAACATTACTTGAACATGCGTGCGTTACAATATATGTACTGTGTTAAAAAAATTATAGAGTACTTTACTCACGTTTTCTTTTATTGCACATTCTTTTAAAATTTGTTCTCTATTCAGTATGAAACACCAATATTAAATCTTTTCAAGCTTTACGTAAAAAAATAATTTTCAATGTGATTTCAGACAAGTTTTTTCTTTAGGATAACAAAGAAACTTGTTTCAAAAGAGAGAAATTGTAAAATTTAGTACTTGAAAGTAATATACGTTTACTTAATAATGTATGACCATAATAATATAATGTATGTATGTATGTATATATAATTTAAGTACATTATGAAAATTTCATGTATAAAAATGCATCAAAATTCAAAGTTTAATGCTAATTCCAATACATTTTTTAAAATACCTGTAAAACACATCAACCTTGAAAATAATTGCCATCTTTAGTAAGATATGTGTTTAATAATGGGAAAAGAATAGTTCGATCCCTTGAACAAATTTTAAGTTTTTGTCATTATGTAAGTAACCATAGATTCAATATAAAATACCTAATTAATTATTAAATGACGATTGCTCGAGAGCACAATTTTTTCCTTAAAAACAGCACATATTATTACGAAATGATATTGAATTTTTAAACTTTACAATCACAGTAATTAATAATACTGTTTTAGTGTAATTATTTAATTTTAGTGAGAGATATCTCAATTCTGTAAACTTAATAGTATAAAAAATTTAACTTTGAAAAATTTCAAATGAAATCATAACAATGTTGAAATTCAACAAAAACATAACAAAACATTTCAATTTTCTAATTAGTATTAAAGTAAAACAAGAGGAAAATATTAATTAACTAGAAAAAACAACTGCACATGTTTCATTTTCCTCGACTTTCAATACTAGCAGTATTTCTTTGAGAATAAATTGAACCTTGAGCTAACCCTCTGAGAGGACCCTTGCGCAGTTCCAAATTAGGACCATTTGCAAGATTTAAACTACCTTTAACTAAGGATGGATTTCGTCCTATGGTAAAAATTTTACCATAAATATTTTTTACTAATAATGACGGATCTGGTCCGGACCATGGTGCATAATCAGGCCTGTAAAAATAGTGAGATAGAAAGTTAGAATTTGTTGAACTGTGGATGAAGCAGTTACAAATGAAAATTTTAATTCAATCACGCACAAAAGTAACTCGTTATTGGCTCCTTTTGGTAGATCTGCATTGGGACCCGTGGGCCTTGTTAAATAAATTGATTTGTAATCATTGTCTTCAGCGGTACTTGTACCTCGCGACACTCTAAAAATTAAATTAAATCAAATAGTCTTCTTATTCAATTCATATTGTACAATGCTCTTAATAAAATAACATTAAACCTACTTTGGAACATCGCTTTTAGTTTTCGGCCGTTTTGATTTTTCAATATCTGATTCTTTGGTAATACGTTTAATAGGAGAAGCACTTAACTTGAGTGCTTCTGTTACTGGAGGGCTGTCTTTTCTGTCTTCACTTCTGGTACTACTGTAATTGGTTAATAATAAAAACAAATAAATGTAAATCGGTATTAAAAAATAAAAAATAAAATTTATCGTGATGTTTAGCTATGATTAGAAATTTTTTTTTTGTGCAAACCTTTGGCTACTGGACGTTTTAAGTGGTTTAATAGCTTCTTCTGCAACCATTATATCTAAAATATGTGCTGCGCGCTCTTCATCATAATCAACGCTATCCATTGCTAACAAAATAACTTTTTCTGGCACTTCCTTAAACTTGTCCATCAGGCGTAGTTTCACTGTAAATAATCACATTATTAATTTATTGTCGAAAATAAGCAATATTCATCATTAATTAATTTTTACAGCTAATCTTACTTTTATTCTTTTCTTCCAAACTTTTCATTCGCGGCGGTGGAGTTGGAGCAGGCGGAGTCATTTGAATCTGAAAAAAGAAACGAAAATTACTTCTGAATTCGCAAGAGTATAGCATAAAATTCTTTTTAATTTTCATCACTTTTTCTTCCTCTTCTTCCCTTTTTTTAATTGACGATCTGGACGGAGCAGTTGGACAACGCTTTTCGTATCCAAGCTCAAGTAATTTATCAGTCGCTTTTTGGACGTTATTTTCGCACTGTTCCAAGTTATCGAGAAGTGTATACTCATCAACTGTGGGAAACACATTTTTCAGGTACCTGTGAAAAACAATACTTTTAATATTTCAAGTACCATGTTAAAAAAAAGTATTTATGGATTAATTTTGCAAAAACTATGGATTATATTCAATGTTGAATACTCCTCAATACATTTCTAAACAAATCTTACACATATGGGCATCAGCAAGCTTGTGCAAAAGTGAAGAATGCGTGAGATAAAAAAATAATTGGTCAAAAACAAAATTTATGTGGATAACTCTATCAAATGTTTCTTAAAAAATAATTACATTAATGCAATCTTGTAAAACATAAGGGAATAACTAACCTATCTACAATTTGAGTAAATTGATACCACTCAACACGACATGTAATGTATCGAAAACCAGGATGAAACTGAAAAAGATTGGGATGGAATAAAATAAATTAGGTTGACGTAAAAATTAAATTTCTCTTGCAATTAGATTGAAGCAAATTAAAATACATTTAATTGAAGCTTTTTTTCACGATTTTTCGCAACCCTACGTAAATTTTTGAAATCTATGATTTGAAATATTTTATTTATAATTTGCTCCAAATCTTGATTAAAAAGTATTCAAATTGTTTCATTGTCAATTACAAGTGCAAAACAATAGTTGCATAAAAATTAGGTAATGTTTGATAAATCTTTAAGAAGAAATGAAAGTGAAATAACTGCAATAAAATATATAAGGAACTCAATTAACACAATTATATTGTTTAAAATAAAAATCTTGAAAACATAAACATGCATAGTTACATATTCTACTTCTAATTTTCAAACTGCCAATGCAATCTTTTTTGAATACACTTTGGGACTAAGAAGAAATATTTCTCCCAATACTATTCAAAAGTTTGCATATCTTATTCATTATAAAATGTCTTCTGATGTGTATCAAGATTATTTTTTTTATTCATTTTTTTTTTTAAATGAGTTTTTAAATAGTTTTTTCTATTAATCAGAAAACATTACCCACTAATTTAATTACTCCATTTCTTTCAAGTAATAATAATTTATGCAATTTCAACATCTAGCATCCAACTACTGGTTTTGACACTTGTTAAGATAAAAGTGAACCTAAGTTTCATTTTTGGGGAATGTGGGGCTGGTCGTATGCCTCTGGGTGGACTCAGTGTAAGTGCTGCATGAATATGATGCGGAAGTCTCCATCTTGGTATCGCATAACTGGAGTGCACACCAATAGGTGTACAGGGTCCTGGTTGACAAAGAGGATTCTTCTCAACTTGTAGAGCACTCACAACCAAAGCTGGTCTGTTATGATATCTGAAATAGATCAGCTGAAAGCTTAGGACACAGCAGGGGTGGACTACAATTTTGATTATAATATAAGAAACAATCTCGAAATCACGTACTTATTTTTAATATTTATTCTTCTTTGAGAAAGTAATTAAAGGTAGCTCAAAATTGTTTTTAAATCACCCACTTTTAAATTTTAGTGTGTTATTTTAGGTAGGAGGCTCAAAATAAAAATTTTAACTTTATGTGAAAAAAAATCACAGAAATACGTTAAAACCTAAGCATTAGTAAATTCAAGCAAAAAGTAGTTATAAGAAGATGGATAGATTTAAAAAATTGCAAAAGCTCTATTTTTGTAAAGAATAGTTGAAACGAAGCATCAGGTTTATTAGAAAATTCTGAACTTACTTTTTTAACAGCAGTCTAATGTGTGTATCAGATACTGTGGGAAAAATGGCATTAATTTTAGCCACCTGTAACTCTACATCATTGTTTTGCATCAAGCTTGATTCCATATTTCTAATAGGTGTAGGAGATCCAATAGTCATGTCACCAAGTCTGTTTGTCAAGCCACTTACAGATCTCGTAGTGGATAACGGTGTTTTGAGGTCCTATGAAAAAAAAGGACGTCATAATCACAAATGTCTTTTGAAGATGATACTCTCCAACACAAATAACTGGATGCTGTTATTTACATGGAAATAAGATTATTTACAAAGTAGCGCTCAAACCCACCTGCCAATTTGGAGGTAAAAATGCAGGCTGTGGATTACAGTAGGGTGAAGGAGATGGATAGACTTGTGGAGCTCTGTGAGCTCCAGAATAGACAATATGTCCAGTTGTGCTATTTCCACTTGTCTGTTATCATATTATGAAATATGACAATTCCACAGAGATGCAGCGTGCAAATTTGGCGAGTGTTCAAAGATAGTTTTTTCCCAAAGAGACATATTAGTAGTGTTTCATATACATACGAATGTGCACATTATTTGAGCGCTTTATTTGAAAAAATACTCAAAAGGGAGCAACATTGGAAAAAGAGTGGACATGCAGGTACAATTACTTAACACGGTAGGAAATAAGGGTTTGAAACAGAAAATGAAAAGACAACGAATAGTGTGCGGATTACCAACGTATTAAAAAGTATATGTATAGTAAAGGGAAAAAACATTAAAAAGAAAAAAACCTAAATAAATACAAATCACACGAATATAAGAAATTCAAAGTAACCTGAAGAGGTATGGAATCACTCGGATGATCGGTAATCCCAGAGCTCGGTGTCGTTGAATTATGCGACTGCAAGTACTGCGCGTACTGCCAGTAACGCACTCGCGGGTCTTCCCAAGTTGTGGAACGGTTAAAATGATTAATGAAGTACCTGACGTAAGAAAAAGAAAACAAACTTCAGTCACTTTTAAATCCAGCAAGCATGAACCAGATACTTGAAAGTATTCCTAATAGATAGCTATAAATAGGGTACAGGTGTCAAGGGCTTGCTTGGCAAGTAGCGATTATTATCGGAATTCTTATCAATGGCGTCTATAAAAAGCCGAAGGTGCAGGGTACAGATAAAATTAGATAGGGCAAGCGTTATGATAAAAGTAGTCTATATAAGTATTATACTTACGCGCGGCCGCTCCTCCCGTCGTATCTGCACTCCCAGCCAGGTGGCAATTGATTCCTCTCGGTCTGCTCCGCCATTTTCGCCCTATTTTTGACAGCTCTCGCACGACCCGGCCCCCCGAGAGAGACCCGAGCCAAGAAGCCCGCGCACCACGTCTACGACCGACTTTCTCCTCTCCTCGTACGCGCGTCCAGCTATACAGCTAGGCGGCTCAGGTGCTCGTTCGCAGCTTCAGCATCATCTTCGCGGCGTCCAACTTTTCAATCGTTGCCGGTGTCACACCACTCACACTTGATGATGCCTGCTTACGCTTATCCCTGAAAAACGACGCCCCCGCAATAGGTAAACTTGTGGACCGATGGATGCTGCGCCACAGAGAAATCAGGCCACTCTCTTCTCTTCCTGGATTCTCTGGCCGACTTCTGCAACACACTAAACAGTCTAAAGCACAGGCACAGGCACACGCGCACTATCACCAAAGCAAACACAACATTGAACATATCACATCATCGGCTCGATAAAAAGGTATCAGCAGACGACTTGCTCTTGCGTGCAGTGTTTATTTTGATGGCGAACCTTGTAGGTAAGCTAGGTAACGGTCGTGTCACCTGCAAAAGTGCAAACAGCTGCATAACCTACAACCTAGGCCTAGGCGGCCTAGGCCTATATCTATATGTATAGGTGTAGTTGGTAAGGCAGGTGTTCTCAATACAGCTTCCCGACTGGGCACTTGTGCACTCATGCAGTTGATTGCAATATAAATAGCAGACTGGCAGTGCTGCAGTGAAAACTTCGGTTCGGACTTTCGGAGTTCGGAGCACACACGTGCACGTGCTCTCTTTCTCAAATGTTTACATGGAACTTTAAATACTTTTACTGGTTTGGTTGATAATAATAATTAAGTGGCGGGTCTAATGTTTTACCTGTGCTTGTTTTCAACTGTAAATTTTACATATTAACAACAACATGTTGATTGAACCAAGATTAACAAATACCTCGCCGGATTTTGGCAAGCCGGCCGTCAAGCAGAATCCAGTAAGTTAAGTCTACTGTAAGAAATTTCGCCATTCAATATCTAATCTTCCGTTATCATTGCCATTTTTTAAGCTTTTGCAAGTGCTGGGACAGCCACACGTTGATTCGTTCAATTACATGCTGGAGGAGGGTCTCTCCGCTGCAGTAAAGAGCTTGATACCTGTTCACTTGACGTTGCCCAGTGGAGATAAGGTCGAGCTGAAATTCGAACATGTCAGCATTTCCTATCCAGCTGTCCCTGGTGGTACGATTGGTGTGTCCAATCCAAAAATATACCCTACAGAGTGCCGTCAGAGAGCTGTCACTTACAAGGGTAAAATGAATGCCAAAATCGCCTGGTCTATCAATGGCAGGAAGCAGGAACCTCTGGAACGCTCTCTGGGAGAAGTACCAATCATGATCAAGGTGAATTTTTACGAGCCTTCAAACATATTTTTATTTTTTATAATATATTTTACAATCTTTTTTTCTTAATTTTCTTTTAAGTCAAGCAAATGTCACCTACAAAATTTAAGTCCTGCACAATTGATTAAAGTAAAAGAACATGAGCAAGAGTGGGGAGGATATTTTGTTATCAAGGGATATGAACGTCTAATAAGAATGCTTCTTATGACCAGACGTAATTATCCCGTCGCTATCAAAAGATCTACATGGAAACAAAGAGGAAAGTATTTTAGCGACATGGGTATTCTATTGAGATCTGTCACTGATGATAGCACTTCAATGGTTGGTTACTTTTTCCTTTTATACATGATTTTAGTTATCCACCAACTTATCAAAGTTTTCTTTTTCCATTGACTTTCAGACTAATACGTTACATTATTTAACCGATGGTTCAGTAAAAGTAATGTTCACCTATAGAAAACAATTGTACCACATACCTTTGATATTAGTACTGAAATTTTTAATGAATGCATCTGATAAATTTATTTATAATGCTTTGACTGCCGATTGTGACCATGATGTGTATTATAAAAATTGTGTTTTGAACATGTTGAGAACTATACATTCTGATGATCTGAACTTGCACACACACGAACAGTGCAAGGCTTTTATTGGAAAAATGTTTAGGATAAAATTTTACGAGCTTCCCCCAAGTTGTACGGACACTGAAGTTTGCGATTTCATAATAAAGTAAGTGAAACGTCTCTTCATAGTCATCAAATACTCGCAAATGATAATTCATTCATCAATATTTTTATTTTAGGAATTGTATAGCCATTCATCTCGATAACCCTGTGGATAAATTTAATCTCTTTTGTTTCATGGCTAAAAAGTTGTTCGCACTCATCGGTGGTAAATGCGTAATAGAAGGAGTGGATTCTGTTATGATGCAGGAGTGTTTGCTTGGTGGTCATTTGTATTTGCAAGTCGTCAAGGAAAAATTGTATTCGTGGCTCATGGTGTTGAAATCAAATATTTCAAAACGTTCCACTACTGTGGGCAATAGTTTTACTTTAAGCATCCGTAATATCCTTTTTGTGTTCCTTATTTGATATAATCCGCATAAGAATATGCTTACGTTTAAATAATGTACGTGATTTTTTTAATTTTACAGAGGAAATGCAAAATATGATCAAGCATTGCGGTTTTTTGGATTCTCAAATGGAGAATTTTTTATCCACTGGCAATATTAGATCACAAAGTGGCTTGGGCCTCATGCAACATTCAGGTTTGACTATTGTTGCTGAAAACATCAATAGAACACGATACATGTCTCACTTTAGAGCAGTTCATAGGGGTTCTTTCTTTCAACAGATGAGAACTACCGAAGCTAGACAATTACTACCTGATGCTTGGGGTAACATATCAATTGCAAAACTATGTCATTTATCTCAAACGCTTGATATCTACATCCAGCGTTTCTCTACAATGAGCCGAATTTAGACAACTGTCTTTTCAGGTTTTATTTGCCCAGTACACACACCAGATGGTACTCCATGTGGTCTTCTCAATCATTTGACTATGAACTGTATCATCTCAAAACGTCCAGATCCGAAATTAAAGAATGCTGTCCCTAATGTTCTATTAGCATTAGGAATGCTTTCCTTATCAACTGTTGATGACTGGAAAAATTCTTACACAGTCCTTTTGGATGGTAAAGTTATAGGTTTAATAGAGGATAATATTGTGGCTAGGGTTGTTGACAAATTACGTATTTTAAAAATCAATGAGGAGGTAAGTATAGGTGAGAATTGTATTTTTGGCAAACTGATTGTTTAATTGTTGATTTAAACAAACATGATTTTCAGGTTCCTCCAACAATGGAAATAATTTTTGTTCCCAAAAAAAATGTTGCTCTTCAATATCCAGGCATTTTTCTGTTCACCAATGCAGCCCGTATGATGAGACCAGTGAAAAATTTGCTAGTCGATAAAACGGAATTAATAGGTACCTTTGAGCAAGTCTATCTAAACATTTGTGTAACAGCTGAAGAAGCGTATGAGGGTGTGAGTACGATTTCGCAATAAACAAATTTTAAATAATTTTTAAATGAAGTGCAATTTTTCGGTGGAATATAGAATTACGTTACGTAAAATTATTTTAGCTGACAACTCATCAAGAGCTCTCAAAAACGGCTTTCCTGAGTAACTTGGCTTCTCTTACTCCTTTATCAGATTACAATCAAAGTCCGAGGAATATGTATCAGTGTCAGGTGAATAATACAAAAATCATGATTACGTACACATAAACTAACTTCTAAATGACAATATTTAAATGTATTTGAAGATGGTCAAACAAACAATGGGCACCCCGTGTCTCACGTGGCAACAACAATCAGACACGAAATCTTACAGGTTGCAAACTCCATCGACGCCGTTGTTTAGACCTGTTCATTACGATAATATTAATCTTGATGAATTTCCTGTTGGTACGAATGCAATTGTTGCTGTGATTTCGTATACCGTAAATATAAAAATTTTACCAACTGAGATAAACAAGAAAATAATTTATCATGTTAATGTCTATTGTTACTCTTTTTCCTTTCAGGGCTATGATATGGAAGATGCTATGATCATAAACAAATCAGCACATGAGCGAGGTTTTGCGCATGGTATGATTTACAAATCAGAGTTCATAGAATTAAAAGACCAAAGTGACTATTTTGCTAAAGATCCTCGGGATCCGATAATCGAAGGTAAGTTGGATTCTGATGGATTACCAAATCCGGGCTCAATCATTAGATACGGAGATCCTTTTTATTGGTAAAAATTATTGAAATACTTTTGTTCGTTTTGTATAATATTTTATAAATTAGAAACAAAATATTATAGTTACTACGATGGAGATCAGAAGTCATTCAGATTACAAAAATATACCGGAAAAGAGGACATGTTTGTAGATAACGTAAAACTTTGCGGGACTTTACATCAAAATATCAATCGAAAAGCCTGTATCACATATCGAATTTCAGTGAGTCATTTTTGAAAGATTTTTGTTGATAGATTATTCTTATTTTCATTCACATTTTTAATGCAAACTAAATTATATTTTCTAGCGTAACCCGAACGTTGGCGATAAATTTGCCTCTCGCGCTGGCCAAAAAGGTATTTGCTCACAAAAGTGGCCTGCAGAAGATTTGCCGTTCACAGAAACTGGTCTTGTTCCTGATATCATATTTAATCCTCACGGTTTTCCAAGTCGGATGACAATTGGTGAGAGCAAAATAAAGAATCTCAAAGCTTACATTGCATTTTAATTTGATAATTCCACAAAGTTCTGATACATGTGACTTGAAAATTTTCAGCTATGATGATCGAAGTCATGGCTGGTAAATCAGCTGCAGTTCACGGTTTAGTACACGATGCAACGCCATTTAGATTTTCTGAAAATGATACTGCTGTTGAGTATTTTGGAAAATTGCTTGAACAAGGTGGTTACAATTATTACGGAACTGAACGACTGTACTCTGGCATAGATGGTCATGAAATGAAAGCCGACATATTTTTCGGTATTGTGTATTATCAAAGGCTTCGACATATGGTCTCAGACAAGTGGCAGGTGAATATTTTATAAACTTATATCTTTAATTTTTTTAAGTCATACTGAAATTGAAAAATTATAAAATATTATTTTGCATTTTTTTTAACTTAGGTAAGAAGTACTGGACCGACTGATATTTTGACAAAACAACCTATTAAAGGTAGGCGTAGAGGAGGGGGTGTAAGGTTTGGTGAAATGGAGCGAGATTCATTAATATCGCATGGTTGTTCTTTTCTTCTTCAAGATCGATTATTTCATTGTTCAGACAAGACATTGGTAAATACTATTCATTCTGATTTTTTTTTTTTATTGTACTAGCTGCCGGAGAATTAATGTCTTATTAACACGCTTATTTTTTTTCTTTTAGGTATTAGTTTGTAAACAATGTGGAACTTTAATTGGACCCGTAATGGAAGTCGTAATGAGTAAAGCGGGTGCAGGAGAAAAAAAAATGAGATGTCGATTATGCGGAGATGACGGAAAAATCGGTGAAATTGAAATCCCCTACATCTTTAAATACCTAATAACACAATTAACGTCATGTAACATTAATGTTAAAATTACTTTTACCGAGAAATAACATTTTTCCAATGTTGTGTGTACATAAAATTACTTTGTATATCAAATTTGTTTTCAAATAAAATATGAAAGATTTTTATTTTTAAATCTAATTTATTTTGGTATAATACTTTTTTTTTTTTTCATTAATACGTGAACATAAACTTTTATTTCCGATAACAATCGAATGCGTACAATATCTCAAGTGGAACAAAGATTATGTTTGTAAACAATCATTCAAGCAAATTGATTATTTTTCTGCACTAGGTATCTTGACAGCAATTAAAAAAAAATACTTTCGACTGTTCAAATTGAATTCAATTTTCTGTTGGATGTATTTATAATTCCTTTAAACTTTTAGTTAGCGAAATTCTTCATAAATATTAAAACACATACTAATACAATAATTACTATATTAAAATAATTACATATTTCTAAAACTTTTTAATTAAAAAGAAATTTCATATTGGAAACAACGATTAAAAATCAATAACAATTCGAGAAAAGTAATCAATAACAAACTTCAAGCTTAGATGTGAAAAAGCTCGAGTTTAAAAAAAAATTAAGCTTTAGCAGGCACCTGAGTTCCAGCTTTAGCTCCAGGTGCTCCAGCAGTTCCTGTTTGTTCTTTTTCCAATTGCTTTCCTAAATATTCCCTGGAAAATAAGTATTTATTTAGTATTTGATAATAGTTAATGACAGTGCGATTTTACAATTCAATAATTCAACATACCAATTATGTACCATCAATTTTTGAACAGCCAAAAGTGCTTCATATCTAACATTGGGATCTTCGTGACTTAATAACTGCATAACTAACTGCTTTCCACCCAGTTGCTCAATAACGCTGTGATTAGAAACAAAAATAATTGTTCTGACAATCATCAATGTTTTAAAAAATATATACATACTGTTTTCCTCTGGGATAGTGTCTGACGTATTCTCCAACGTCAAAGCAAGCAACACTCAATACTAAAGGATCCTTACTGACTTCCAGCAAATGAACTAAGATGCGAAGCAGTTCGTAATTCTTTTCATTCAGACGACTTGAATTTTCTCGCCAGAATTTCCCGGACTTGTGCACTGGTGACCATTCTAGTCTACCAGATTTCACTTCTGTAGCATACTCATCGAATGAACTCAAATCTTGGACAGACGCTTGCAACTTATCGTTCAAAAATTCAATATCATCTGTAATATCTTCATCATCGAATTTCCTCTGGCTAAGGATGGACAACTGTTTCAAGACCTTACACTGAACCATGGCAATGCAATGCTCCTTTGCAACTTGTAAATCTCCAACTTTCTCAATCAAGTTCTAAAATAATTTTCGTAATATATGATGAATGATCAAGCATCAGGTTGATCAATAACAATGTGCAAATGAACTTACTCTGAACACTGCAAGGATAATTCTTGTGACTTTCTCTTTAACCGAATCACTCAAAATATCGGCAAGTATGACAATAACATTGAACTTGTTCATTTTTTCAGCAAGTAAGGGATTAAAGGTGAGTACCCATAAACAAAAGATTAGCTGATATTGAACTTGAAAATTGACTCTGCCAGAGAGAACGCTCAAGAGAGTGGAAATTCCATCAACCGACACAAAGGCAAAACGATATTCATCTATTCTAAGCATCATTTGCAGACATCTTGCCACTGATTGAATGTAATCATTATTCTAAATCGTAGGTTTAAAATCATTAAAATTAATATTTATCCTCCAGTTTGCAGTCTTTTTATGTATTCATCATTTATGTTATTCATTTATTTATCTATTTCAATAAAATATTCCCAATAGTAGATGCATCTAGCATGCACATTTGTAAAAATAATAGTACTTAGAACATTATTTTTATTAGTGATCATGAAAATAATCATGCAAGTTGCATCAGGAAAAAAACAATGAAAATAGAAGAGTTATCGAACAAAATGAAAAATAAAATCAGTTTTAAAAATGAAATATTATTGCAATGTGTTTTGAATGAAAAGGATTTCTAATCTGACAGTTATTTTTTAAGAAAACTTGGTTTTTCAATACTTAGTTAGTGAAAGATCAACCATTAATAATTTATGTTGAGTTGCTAAACCAACCGGGTTGAGCAATTCATGTAGCTCATTGGCCTCTCCAGCTTCAGTGGAATTGGCATCTTGTACTATCTCAGCATGCACGTTTCCCTCTTGTAGGGCTTCAAACTAAAAAACCCACTTTTTGCCAATGATTACTTGAAAAATTACTTAAGCTTTGGTTATCATTTATTTAAAGAATTATTTCACCATGAGGCAAATAAGCAACACTTAGAAGCTTTCCTCAACTCATCACCCGGTTATTTTTTCTAAGTTAGAATATTGTCAATTGATGTTATCAATAAATGACAACTTTGTATTAATAAACCAACAAGTTTGAGTAGAAGTCTTACAAGGCACCAGCAATTTTTTAGTCACAACATGCACAATTAATTAATCTCAGTTAATAGTGGCAGTTAGTAACGCATAAAGCAGACGGTTTAGTACGAGTATGACATGAAAAATAAAGTGATAAATGTAGAAGGATTTGGATGAAACTACTATTGGTAAACTAATGAGTTGAAATAAAAATGTATAAGTAATGGAGTTTTTTCTTTCAAGACAGTTTGAAAAGTCAAAAACTTACGCTAATTTTGAGCTGATCCTTGAGCCAAGTCAGATAAAATTGAAGATCAGTTTTTTCCATAAGATCGTGACTCCAGCAGGCCAATTTAGCGATTATTCGGGCTGTCATGTTCATAATAAAACCATCTTGCCTGTTCAAGAGGTTCAAAAATGGACCCCAGACTGATTCCCTTTTGCGGGTAGAATGTTCCCTGAAAATTTCTACACGACTACGATATTCCTGTTGGCGAAACAAACGCGTGAGTCGTAAGATCAGGATCTTAAATGTTGAAGATTTGATTGGACAGTTACTTGGAGCATGTCGTCAATCATTGTAAGGATGTACTGAATGGTCTGGTCTTTCGACACATGTCCGAGCAAATTGAGGAAAGTCTTGGCAGCCTGTCCAGGGTTTTCCTTGAGCTTGGCCTCTCTGGCATTAACATCACTAGTATCAAAGGCAACGATGAAGTCATAATCTTCCTTCGAGATCATGTGGGACCTGGTGAACAGGAGATAATGTAAGATCAGCAACAAAGCTTGCCAAGCGTGAACAAAGTTTCTCGATTTTGTGTACTAACTGAAGATAAGCCTGCCAATTGATTCTCTGGCTCCTGATGTCGGCAGCCTGCTGCTGCAGCATGCTCGTGGCAGCGAGCATATCTGAAAAGACGAGAGTACAGGTAAGCAGTTCATGGCGATAAGACACGAATGATTCATCATGAGAATCGGGGGAGAAGCTGATGAACAAGGAGATGGAGCAGCCAAGTGTGAGGGATGCCCGTAGTGTACAAATATTATCGTGCGAAAGGGAGGGGCTACTCCTGGGGCTCACCGATGTTTTCGTCCGGCAGAGCCGGGATGATTTCTTTGATGTTCGTGCGATCCGCCATGGTTGCAGAGAAGGAGACTCTTCTTCGTAACACGGCCGAAAAGCACCCGCACCTCTGTTGTTACTCCTGTATTGTTGTTTTGATGAAGTGGCCCTGATGCTCCTCTGCCGTATGCACTGTTGGACCTCGACTACGCGCGCAGCAGCTACCTGCAGCTACTGCTTCATCTTCGATCACAAGCTTGGTCACGAGATTGGAGCATTCAGCATAGAGTTGATGGAGAATATGGAGCAACGATGTGAACTGCCTAGCCGACGGAGAACTGACTCTGACAACTCTCTCTCTCTCTCTCTCTCTGACGTCACTTGATCAATCAGCTGATCAATAGCATATAAACAGTACATATGTATAGTATATATACATCTTATATAGTTCTTTTGCAATTAATTCTCATCAATCATACAAAATAGCACATTCGTTTTCATTGGGAACAATGGATGTTTCAAGTCCCATCAAGTTGATATAAATGGTGATAACACTGATAACTGCAGGGTAGATTTTTGATCTTTTTATTCTTGTACACCGATCAAGTACAAAAAACTCCTGCTCCGTAGGTAATGTAGTTAAGTATAATATATGGGTCATTTCACAAAAACCCGAATTCTTCATGAAGCCTATGGTTAAAATCAACGCATTACATTATTTCGAGCCAAAACTTTTTTTAAATGGTGNNNAGCCAAAACTTTTTTTAAATGGTGTAAACCATTGGCCCCTAGAGACGTTTTTGAGATTTTGTCGAAAAAATTTTTTGTTTAGACGTAAGGTCTAAAAAAACAGGCCAAAATGTCATTACCGTAACGCGAAGCATTTAAAAATTTCATTTTTGGTGGCTTCTGACGCCTACTCGACGGCTTTTAAAATTTTTTTTGCCGTACCATCCAAAAGTTTGAGCCGTCGAGCACATTTTCTTGTAGTTTAGAAGGAGAAAAAAATTTTATTAAAAAATTGCGATACGTTTCATTTGTGAAGCCTACTTTCGACACTTTTGAGTTGCACGCGACAAATGAAAATTTTTTGAACAAAGTGGCCAACTGTGAGCGATTTACATTTGGCCGTTTCGTATTCTAGAGCGAGGGAGTACATCGCCCAGTTTTTTTCAGCCCCTAGTTCGGGTCTGGTTAGTCACAGTGTTGTAGTGAATACAG
>JAPYYV010000656.1:0-35491 GCA_030522625.1 Copidosoma aretas
TATGAATATTATAGAAGGCAGAGCGCACACATAAACAGAATTGTCATACACGGATCACACGTGAGTACAGGACGAGAGACAAACGTATGAGTAATAATGTAAAGAAAGCGATATGCAGGGCACATCGCACTGACTCACCCGGTTCACAATGTAGCTATTTAAGTGAAAAGCTCCGGCAGGGGAGAGCAAAGGTATATTGGGCCCAACGAGCTACAGTTAGGGCAGTTAGCATTCGGCTAATTTGGCGAGTAGGCGGCCGGTCTGTCGATAGGAGCACACGCGCGACTCTGCCTTAACGAGAATTTCTAGATAAAGTATAATTGGTAACGAGTTCAGTCTAATTTCGCGAAGTACCTCATTGCCACCCAATTGAACGTAACAGTTTTATACATTATAAGATCATTTTTAAATATCATAAAATGATGTAGCTTTACCTTAGCTATTTATTATAAGTTTCCAATAGAATCGTAAATGATTTTATGGAGACACGATGTTCAATCTACTTATTGCAGGATTTTTAATATATGTTTCCTTTTTCCCGAATTTTAAGTTAATTGTTGACAAAGTAATAATCTAAAATAATCGCATAATTTATTGATTTTGCAAATTTATCCGTTTTATTTAATTAAAACTATGGCAAAGGGGTTCTTTGAAAAATTTTAAAACACTTTTCACTTCATTATCTTCTGATACTATTTTTTGTTTATTTTTAAGATGAATAGCTAAAACAACAAAAGTATGACTTCTTCCACAAAATCGAAATTTTTGGATTCTCCAACCTGCTACCATGGGACCTCAACGTCTGGCATCAACGTATATTATTGTATGCGACAACTCTTGAACTATCGACATAGAGTTTTTTCTTTTTCATACTTTTGTAAATATTATTCTCCGTAACAAATTTTTTCCTCGTGTACTATGGGTAACCATTATCTTGAAATGTATCTGTGTTTTTGAAAGTTTTTCGACAATTTTTGGTACACTTCTTATTACAATTATTCATGCATGGACCTAGTCATGTATGAGGTCCATGAAGCAGATGTTTCATCAGTATTTCGGCAAGTTGACTATTATTATTTAAAGGAATTTCAGCAGGAATAGTTGTATAAATATTTTCAGGTGTAATGATTTTTGTATCAGGAAGCCAAGTTATTAAAATATGTGCAGGAGGTAGACCACGTTTTTGAAATTTAATCATATAAAAGTAGGCTAATACTTTACCAAAAATATCAATTTTGATAATGTTCAATAGAATTGATAAATATTTCGTGTAAAATATTGTAACTGTTATATTTAAAACAACATTGGGTGTTGTATTTTTGGGAAATTTGAATAAAACATGCTTTAATTCTTTCTTTTTAGGATTACAAGTAACTGTTATAAATGAGTCCGGTGTACCACATTTTTTTATAATCGCCATTAGTCTTGATTATTTTTCTGCATGTATATTGGACTTTTAATGTATATCAAGGGTAGTGTATAAAGGTACCCTATTTTCTCCTTTGTCTCAGAACTTTTCGATAAATTTGAAGCACCCTTAGCAATTTCGTCTAAGAAACCCTCATAGCACTCTAGTCTTAAATTTTTTTGTTTCTATCTCATATAATTTAAACAATTATGTTCAATCATAGTTAGTAAGTGCATGACAAATTTTTGAGTTAACCTTTAACCATACAATGACAGACTAAACTTCTTATTGTCCGGTCGGTACGAGAGTCTTATTACATAATAACTATAATAATGTATTATAGTACGTTTTTCATTCTTATAAGAGTAATTTTTCAAGTATCCAGTACTCCATCCTAAATCTTCCGAAGAAAAAAGAAGAGAAAAACTATTGGATCAATATTTTATGGTAAAATATTTATTCAAAAATGATTCCTCGGGATGATTTTCTGGCACATCTTTTGGGTAAACGCAGAGATCGAAAATTTTCTGGCAATCCTGAGTTGATCACTATAATTGCACTGCATTCTGCAGTTAATAGTTTATTATGTAAGTGTTTTTGTAGATTATTCTTTCATAAAAAAATCATTCTGAAATTTGGTATATTTTCTACATTTCTAATTTGATGTAAATGATTGCGTTTCTTAGCTGTAAGATGTTTAATCATGTTGAAAGTAAGAATTCGAATTCGTACCTTAATAAGATTATTAATAATAAAGAAAATTAACTTTTTTTAAAAAGCAACTTGAGTATCATACGTATAAGGTTGACTATTTTTGAGGCCTTGTTGAAATCTTAAGTTTTCGATGTAGCGTGAAAAATTTGTCCTGGAATTTAAATATTGTATACAAACTTTTCTTTTCGTTTCTTTTCTTTACTTATCAGATTTAATGAACTAATAATTTTATCTTAATATCGATTGACTATTCCAAAATTTTTATCATTAAACAAAAGATCTCACAATTCCATATCATTATTACTCAAGGGACTCAAACGAATTTTTCCTTTATGACAGAGCACGTTGATTGTTTTCGTACTTCAGACCAAAAAATGCAGAAAAATATTTACATTTATGTCTAATTTCACCATGATTACAATCATTTATTGAATTATCATCATCCTTAATTAGACTTAAGTGAGAATTTTTAATCAAACTTGTATTATTGTGAATTCTATCTGTTTGTCCAGACATTTTTTTTTCTTTTTAATTATGTAAAACATAAATTTCTTATTGAATTTTTAACATTATTATTTTTAAAATTCAATAAATTTTATGTACCTAATTCGAAATGTTCTAGAAATTGTATGTTTAACTTCAACTTACTTGAATAACTACCAAAATATAATGTCACTCTGAAATTTAAAAAATTGAGCTAAATGTTAACATTCATTATATCAACAAAACATTGTATCTTATCTTAAGAAGGCTCAACACACCAGATATAGTAAACAATGTATATAGGTATAGTCATAACCATAGCCATATATACAGCGCCCGTTTTGCAGACGACGCTCTAACCTAATAACCTTTACTTTTCCAATTGTGTCTATACTTCAGATGGAAATATCAAAATAAAATCTGCAGCAACCTATATCATTCTTATGTTTGATTGACAGAACGACATATCAACTATTTGTCACTAGTTTTCTGCTAATATTTAAGGTGATTTGAGAAAGTTATGATGTGATTACCGGTACAAACAGTGCCAGTATTTATAAAAGCCTATGTGTAAGACGCTTACTGGTAACGTGTTTTACTAAAAATTTTCCTCAGCAACCTATCCCAAAATTTTGCATAGTGGTAGAATGGATACTTCTTAATCATAGATTCCAATTTCATCCGTTTTTGAGGTACTTCGATACATGTGTTGAGCATCCTTAAGGGCCGTAAGTTTTAATTTTAGACATTACATCAATATAATTCTGAGAATTCTGAACATTTTCGGAATAATCGTTTCTATTATTATAATTTTCATAATAATACTATTTTTACGTCATATTTTTAACCATGATTTATCTTGTTCTTCAGTGGTAATATTCATTACTGTATAGAAATATCAAAAACATTGTACATAATGTATTTGCATCAGATTGATATTTATTATTTTCAACTATATAATTAAATTTTTTATTTTTAAGATGATTCTATTCATAACTATTTTTTTTATATTTTTTTTGTGAGGTCACAAAGTTTTGAAGTAATTGTATCATATTATGTCTTTCGTAAAGTATTTATTTATTAAATATTTTTTTGAATTCATTATTTGTAATAACATTTTGTTTTTCATGATCAAAATTTTTGTCGGTTTTTCGAGTAAAGTTTCTAAATTATTTGGATTGAATTTAATACTGTAAACTGATCCTTTTATTATAAGGGTCAAATCTTTTTACTGATAGTACTTTTAAATCAATGTTTATTAATATCACTGCTCTCATTTATTTGATTCATTTTTTTTGTAATGTTGTAAATTAGTCAGTCTTCTTCCAGTGACCTGAATCAAGATTTTCCTTGAAATATAATGCAAGCATAAAAAATATATGTACGTCCAAATTGATGAATATAATTAATCATAATATTAACATCTACGTGAACATAAAATAGTTAAGCTAAAATTAAAATTACAATGCATGTTGAGTATAAACTCAAACTAATATAAGTTTAAAAGTTTAATTTTAATCCCTAACCATAATGTGCTAGCATTGATTAAACATGTACATTGCATGAATTCGCTGATAATTGCAGCTTCTTAGCTGCTCCGTCAACGTATATTTTCGCAGAAGCACGTGATTTTACACTATCATAATATTATTCCGTCCATAACCAACTCTACAGATTTCTCTTTATTTGGGATAATAGTAATGAATCATTTAGCTTTATCACATTTTTATCAGGAGCAGACATAGATATTATTAATAAACTGCATGTTATGATTAAAATGCAAGACAAGTATAGTTTTTTTACTATTTAATATTTGCTTAATCATTTTGAAACATGACCTTATCAACATTGATTTTTAAATTATAAATCCAGTATCTGAGACAAAGAGATTATTCAATGGATAAAGCAGTCGAATAAAATCATGTCAATGGAGAGAAGTTATTATTTTGAATATAAAAGCTCTATTAGACTTGTCTTAAATTTACAATTCGTTTGAATTTAATTCATATGGTCATGTCACATCTTTTAAAAAATATGACTATACTGTAATATAAAAATAATTTATTTGCTCCAATTAATAAATTTAAAAAGTAAAAAAGTACAAGCGAGTTCTGCCAACTCATCAATCGTTTAATTCCTTAATCACTTCCAATTGTATATATCATCATTTAAGCTGACTAGTATTGAATTATCTAATATACATAGGGTTCAAAATTCCTACGATACAAGATTAATAATTTTAAGTAACTCTTCATAGTAATTAAAAACTAAAACTTACGCTTGACATAATTTTTTCAATCGTAAATTGCATGTATGATGTAATAAAAGATTTTTCAACGGACTTCTTATTGTAGACAATTAAAACCGTAAAATTTTGTTGCAATGACTCGCATGTATTCAACTATATTGATTTATTGATTAATAATAAATTGATCAGATATCTACAAATTTTTTTCCTGTTCTTTGATATTAACGATTTTTGAGAATAAGCCTAATGCATTCCGGTAATAAGATTAATTTTTTAACAAATGGTTACCATTATGGTCAGGGATTTGTTTGTAAAATTCATTAACTGAACAACAGAGTACTTCTAACGTTAGGTTTATGTGATATTATTTTCTATAAAAACCGAAGAAATATTATGAAATCTACTTGCATTCATTTAAATATATATGGTAATTTATATATTGTTAGTTACCCGCGTAAAAATAGCATTAGTATAGCCAACTTGCGCCAAACTTTTAGAGGGGAACGTTGGCCCAGGCTTTGCAATGATACTCATAGGCCACACTAACGTTTACATGTGTAACCAGGAATATCACCATGCGTGCGGTAATACTCGTACAATTAGATAATGGTGCAAATCATTAAAATCTTATTTTACATTTACTATATAAAATATTAAATTAATAAGACCATTGACATGATTGACATGTACTAATTAATTTTATGTTCAACTAATATTTATTGAGATTTATTGTCGTACAATGATTCAGTGTCAAAATTTTAAACGTAACTCACTGATGCTTTATCTCGATTCAAAAATTCGAGGATTCGAATCATAAGTAAATGCTAGCACAGTCACCGAGGCACTGTGTGCTTTACAAACTTGCCACATAAATCGCATTTTGTCATATTTATGTGAAATTAAGTATCCTTTTACGTTTAAAAAAGGCTGCTCACTGTTTATTCAGCTTTTACAATGATTATTTATTAGCAAATCTCAAAGTCAAATGTTGTTCAATAATATAAATATTGATTTACAAAGAGATCTTGTTAATCATGGTCAAGAAGTTGTTTCAATGTCTAGAGTTCAATCATTAGATTTATTGAAAACTTAGCTTGTAAATCTTATGTAACAAAATCTACGGTATGGTCGAATAAAACTTTTTTTGTATGGTTTCCACTGGAAATAACACCGGTACGAAATACCTAAAGCGAATTTACTACAAATTTTATCCGTCAAAACATATACGATTCGTAATAGTGAAGTGTCTGTACAGGTAAAGTGTGCTATGTCATACGTAAACTAGTGTCAAGCTCTACCTAAAAAAAAAATTTGTCTAATTTAGTGCCTCTAAAATAATGTTACAGCGGTTATAATAACGGTATTAAACATTTCTAAAAATAAAATTGTGTACATGTATAAGAAATTCCATTGAGTTCCGGCCACTAGGCGCACGCCACGCATTTTTTTAGTGGAGGATGCTCTATTTAACTCGCTTACAGAGGATGATGAAGTACAATAAACAAAATCAAAATGAATAAATCGATAGATTTTTATCTGACCTTTACAATGGTGCAGTCGGTTTGACTATAATTTCTTTATATAAAGAGAATCAATATTTATTATAAAAGCGTTATTGCGGAGAGATACATTTTTTGAAGTGAGAACTAGTTTAGGTGCGCCTCAGCTGGGGACAAAAACGGCAAAAACGTACGTACATGTATATATATATACTAAGACTCGGTGACGCTTGAGTCTTACCGGTCGCCCTCGGATTTTGCCACATCTACATGTATAGTAAATGTATAACGAATATTAGTGTGTGTGTAGTGCATGCTGTATGTAGTGTGTGTACACGTCTGTAAACATAAATACGTACAATCGTAGTATGTGCGTGTAGCTTATGTATGTAAGTGTGCATGTGAGTGTATGTACTTTGTTAGTGTGCGCGCATGTATGTATGCATATAATACACACATAGACTGCAAGATATTTTTATTTTAATAAAGTAAACAATTACCACAAAAAATTTTATATGCACGGCAGATCCATGCAAACAACTAATTTTCAACGGGTTTTCAAAATATTACGTAGCCTCCAAATATTAAAAAATATGCTATCACTTAAAAAGGAAGCAGAATGGACGAAAAATAGAAATTGTTATGGGTATTTTAAAGGGGAAAGAAAAATTAAGGCGAAAAAATAGAGATGTTTAAGTCGACGGTACGACATATCTCAAATTTTCCTCAATTTGGGTATATCGTGGTAAAAATCTTGTATAAATTTGTCGAAAAAATTACGGCATAATAAATATATGAATACAAATGCGTAAAAAGGATTCTGCAATAATTTTAGAACAATACAACCTTTGAAAAACAGAAAAAACACTGTATTTCGGCGGAAAGACAACATAGACCAAAAATAGACTTTAATTTTCGTAATTTGGGGTATATTTTGGTACAAAAGTAGTAAAAAATTTCGAAAACAGTTATGGCACGTTACGCATATCAATACAAACACGTAGAAATTGTTCTGAAATAATTCTTGAACAACATAACCTTTGGAAACGGAAAAAAGCGAGTTTACATATTTAAAAATTGTTAAGTAAAAACTTTCTAGAGCAGCTTTTTGGGTGCTTAACACGTCACCGAGACTACACTTGCGATTTGCATACACTGTGCTGGAGCTATAGTGCATTGCTAGAAGTATTCCTTAAGTATCAAGCAACTTGTTAACGTTTAAGGAATACGTATGCATTTAAAGCCATATTTATAAACAGTTAAGTCGCCGCTTTAAAGTTAAGTAATACTTCTACCACTTTGAAGCCGTGTCGTCTTTTATAATCTAAGTAGTATAGTGTATGTCCTAAAAATGTGCGTGCTTGTACATGTGCATGATTGAGCATATACATACGCACATAAATATATATATATATATATATATATATATATATATATATACTAGTGGGGCTTTTTCATCTGCGCGCTCAGCACGCCAACCCCCGTATTTTAATATTTTTCTTCTCATGTCTAAATAATAATTACAAATGCTTATTTTTTAGAAAAAATATATGCGTACAAACATAGATAACCAAAGCGATCTTATAAAAATTCGCTAATAATTCAAACAAACATAGTCAGTATATGTAATGAGTTTGACGATTTATCAAATAATTGTTAATGATTTAATTTGCTTAAAATTATTTTTACATGAAAAACTTTTTATTGAATTAGTTAATTGTATCTAAGGATAGCTTGTTAGTTTCTTGTAATGTTGTATCTCTATGTACAAATATTTATTTTAGCTTGATTAAGAGGTGCATCATGAAATTTGTGCAGCATGTAAACACAAACTTTGTCAACCTATTCTGTGCTATTTTTCCCCTTATTTATGGCATATGCTATCCTTAGCTGATTGATCAGTGTGCGGTTGGCATCAACAGCCCTTTTAATACCAGCTCGGCGCTTCATCTTAGCTTCACCATGGTCAATCCGTGTCATGACACGATCGATATCTCGAAGGTATCGGCTCCGTATTCCATTACTTTTGCCGGTGTCGTCCCCATATCATCCTTGGCAATGTTCTCGATATCGTCTTTGCCGTATTTTACTACTAAGTTTGCTTTAATACAATATACAATTATGTTTCCTCCAGTTGGACCCTTAGGCAAGCAGCGACTATTTTTCCGTCAGTTCCTCATCGGTCAAAGGCTTAGCCTCATCAATCTTTACTTAGTATTATTTTTCATTTAGGCTGCTTCCTCACCTGATGTCAAGTATTTTATACAGATTTATTGAAAACAAGAATATTATAAGCTAATTTCAGTTTTGATCCCGCTGACCGAGTCGTTAAATAAAATGTTACCTAATTCAGGATTCTGGGGTACTTCATAGCCAAATGATTGCCTAGAATAGCTTATCTCCTGATCCAAAAGCTCGAACAGTCCTAGCAGGAAGAGCCAGAAGTCCTAAACAGTCGGTTTTTTTGGAGATCTTGGAGCTTTGGGGGTCTTTGCCTCGGAAAATCGAGGTGCCTCACAGAAGTAGGTATCCCTAGTTTAATTCACCTTACGCTTACAATCCAAGGGTTCGATCAATTGTCCAATTACCAAGATCATCAGTTTTCTTTGTAATCTTGACTTTTAAACTGATGGATAGAGTAAGAGTTCACTTTGACGGTGAAAGTGTGCAGTATCGACTCTTTCATGCTGTCGAGCTTGTCTTTCATCTCTTGCGTCTTCACATCATCTTCATGAAAGATCATGTCGATGTTCTCATCAGTTATAGCTCCATCTTCGTAAGCAAACACTTCATCGGCATCATGACGAATGATATTCAACATTCCGTCTTTATCAACAGCATTTTGCTTTGCGTCGATCAGTCAGCCCTGTTAAATGACGAGCCTGTCCAGGCGTGATTATAGCTCAGCTCGTTTCATGACTTTTCCTCGACAGAGGTCTCTGTGATCATTCTAAAAACGCACTACTCAAGATTGAATAAAGTTTGACATAATATTATTGCATTTTCCCATCTTATTAGATCAATTTTTAGGGCTTACCTATTTAGACAAGCTATAATCAGGGTATCTGTTTAGAGTATATAAGATTACCTCGAGTCTTAGGTTGTGGCAAACTTATCAACACGTTGTGTACCTTGCGGTTACCGTGTTGAATAATGTACAGATTTTTACCTTGCCATTATCGTTAATGCTGCAGTCTCTTCCCATTTAGCCTCTGCCAGGTGGTACTCCCTGTGATATAGTCCACGTAATCTATTAGGCGAACTTTACTTCACCAGAAATCATAGTTCGAGAAGAAGTTCTTATTTCTTAAAGGTTAATAAGATTCGTGCATATTGTACAACAATCAATTTAATAAAACTCAAAGCCTTATACTTATCTGACAGTACAGGTTGATCGTAAAACATGCATCTTGATGAATACTACATACAATTAACTTTTACTTCTCGATGACTTGATGAGAACTTGAGCGCAATTTATGCACTCTATGCCTTTATTGTTTATTATATGTGTTAAAATATTTTGTAAGGCATACACAAATCAGAGTATCATGGTACCACATGATAAGGTAGCTCCACGTGCATGTTGCAGACTCCAGACTTTCTGAGTAGATAGTACCAATCGATACTATCTAAATTCATGATTACAGAAAACTTTGAACTTCCTCAACACTCGACACTCATTTTTTTATCCTGCTTGCCTATGAATTTCCATACGTGCATATGTATACGTATACATATGCTACAGCAGTGGCAATATTATAGCTGCTTGCTCTGGTGCATAATGAATGTCGTTTCACCGAGTATCTGCACATTTGACGGTAGGGCGATAATGGCCTTTTGCGCAGTCCAAACTGTGCTGCTGCGCCAGTGCAGTAAACATCAACAGCAGGATTAATGACGTTTTTAATGGGTGGTGCGGGCGGTAGGAAGAATCTGTATGCAAATAGGGCTGGCATTGTAAGTACTTATCGTCGCACAGCTATTGGTCGCCATCAGACATGCTCCCCCCATACTCGTTTGACTATTTGAACCGCCTTCATTATAAATTATCATTTTGCTCTGCTATGGCTGTACCAACTTGGCTTTGGTATATATGCTCAAACGTGTTGAAGTCAGCCGGCGGCCTTGTCTCATGATCTTGAACTTTTACTATATTCAATGAAAACATCGTACCCATACAACTATAGACATTTGTTGACAGAAGAGGAAGAATATTTGCGTGTCTAATTTGGTTCGTAGGACGAAGTTGATCTACAAAGGATGACTACGTGCATGCATTGTTACTGTAATGGCGTGTCACTTTATACCGCAAAAGTTTATCTCATCCCTGTATGGGTGGGCACAGAAATACTATATTAAGGCTTACTAAATTATCATATACTTGTTTGTCATAACGTGCGTCTACTGTTTGTTTGATCACAGCCCATCTAGCCACCAGGTCCAAAGTTGTTGACACATTCGTTAACTCCAAATATAAACAGACACTAATTTTGATGATATTTACATAGTTTTTTTTATAATCAACCTCTTATGAGATACCTCGTTTTTCTTACGTAACTGCAACATAACAAAGAAACTTATTTCAATCAGTGGAACTGTAAATCAACACCTGTAGAGGAACTTGAGAAAAATTGTAGCCCCTCCTCGGTAAACTTAAAACTATTCTCTATGTATTGCAAAAAATTAAGACTATTTTGCGACAAATTAAAAATTATCATACGATGTAAAAAAGAAGAAAAAAATTGAACGTAAAAGTTTTTTATTTTTTTGGAAACAATATATGATCTACTCTAGTAATTTACAATATCAAGATTATTGGAAAAAATTGACCGTAACTACAGCCCAGATTAAAAATTTCGACTTAACCAGGGCTTAACCTAAAGGTATGCTACTACACTTTAGAATATTTTCCGAACAAATACCGCAATAGACACCGGAAAGAAGCTTTAATTACAAGAAAGCCATGATTCTGTTTGGTGCTGCTGCGTGTTTTATCTTGCACTTTCCACATAGCATCTCAAGATGTCACGTTACTATTGCAATATTGCACCACAACTGAGAGAGGCAAGTTTCAAACAATAATATTATTCTAACGGTTGTCGCACAACATTGCAAAAAAACGATGGCAATATTCACGTCACTTAGCTGTACTGCATTATTGTGATAAGATTAAAGCAATATTAGAACAAAAGTATTGCAATGCAATATGTATACTACAGTACGACAATGTAAGAAAATATGATATCGTACAGCAATATAACTGCAACGTTGTAAAAACAGACTAATTATATCCATTTTTGTATAATCCTTTTTAAGGGTGTCACTTACTGCTAAAATTAACGTTGAAAGTTAAGAAAAAGCTTGAAAGCCAAATTTTTGTTTCTGCTCAGGTTTCAATACTTTAATGCATAATTTTTAAAGTATATGCCTAAAATTATTAAAGGAATTATTCTTCATAATATAGATGTATGCAATATATTTCAGCAATATTGTCAAATTCTGATATGTTCTCGCAATATTGTAGCAAAGTTCGTCTCTGTATGAAGTAAATATTAGTTTTTAAAATGATCTATTACAATTGGTCATAACTTAGTGGTAAAGGTTTCGAGATTGTACGCCAAGAAAAAAGGGTAAATCGTATATATAGTACTTTCGAAATGTCTTATTATTCTGTTTCAGATTTATTCTAACATAGTAATGAAAAAGCAGCGATAAAATTAAGAATGCTTAACTGTGCCAAAGGCATAACGTGGAAAATGTTGTTTCTTACCATGAGCACAAAGTGTGGCAGTGCCTTTACGCCCTTGGGCTGCACTTTTTGACCTCAAATTATTGTTCGCTTACTTACAAGGGTGCATATTAATTTAGCGGGTGTAAAGTGTTTCCACGGACACCAAATAGCACTTCTCGCTTCCGGTAAGAAATAGTACATTATGCTACTAGGGTGAAAACTAAAAACAAGCACGCCCGGAGTCACGTACGTTGTTTTTCCTATCGAGGTCAAAAAGTGCCATTTTGCGCCCGTGGGCACACTTTGTGCTCCCTAAATTACTTTGCACCCTCGTAAGTACGTGCACAGTAATTTAAGGGCAAAAAGTGCGGCCCGAGGGAGTGAAGGCTCGGCCACACTTTGTGCCTATAGTAAGGGAATAATTTCCTACCTTGTACCTTTTGTGACTGGTCGCTGTGCCCTTGGTAGGAAAAATATAGTTCGCCACTAATGTGCATCTGGCCAGGGCACTCCCAACGGTCCCTTAGGCGCAGCTTTACAAGTATCCGCGGACCCAAGGATCACCTTGAAGAGATGAACATTTTGGGTGGCAGCAAGTATTTTTATGATTAAAATTCTCCATTCAATTTAAATTAATCAACATTTGTTTTAAAATGCAGAGATTATAAATTTTAACTTATGGGCGTCAAAATAATCATATTTTCTTTAATTTTCTCATAGGTACAATTTTCTATTAACTATCTCTAAACAAGTTATAAATTTTCTAAATTTTTTTTGACTTTTCTGTATCGCTGGTCATATGATCCAGCTACTATAATTTCAGTCTGCTCCTAAATTTAAAACCACTCTGCCGGTATGGTCGATGACTCTTTGAAAGTGTAAGTTATACTTATCTATTTTATCCAGCTGTAGAATAAATATATCTTTTCTGAAGTAAGTGCTTCGATTAATAGAATAAAAGTCAGTTTTTAGCGGTTCTAGTAATTTTTATGTGCTTATAATAATACAATATGACATGTATTTTTTTTTTTAAATGTACATAAATAGAACATGTGGGCGAAAAGTGCGGCTCGAGTGCGAAAAGGCTCTGTTGCACTTTGAGCCGATGGTGAGAAAAATAATATACGGGACTTGAGCATCAACGTACAACAACCCTGCCCTCAGAGCGTGCTTGTTTGTACTTTGCGCCCTACTTACGTAATGTACTATCTCGTACGTCGGGCCTTTTCGAACCCTAGCACATGCTCGGAAGGAAAAAATAGCATTTGTATCTTGATTATTAAGGCTTTTTTACTAACCTCGTTACGACCTTCGCTTACGACTTGTGCCGCTAATCTCCTGATTTGCAAAGTAAAGACTTTTCAATCTCGTACGAAAACTACTATTTTCTTTCCATAAGTGCAAGGTGGAACTGCCTCATCACACTCTAGGGCAACACTCTGGGCCGTTCAAACTACTTTGTACCCTTGGTAACAAACATCAAAAACCGTGCCCGTCTGTCGGTTAAGTTAGAATTTTACGCCCGAGTAACGTGATGTTCTGTACTAAAAACGACAGATGTGCAATAAATTACAAATTTATGTTTGTGAAAATAATTAAGCTAGCTTTTATCAGCTTTTAATTTTCTTTATGCAAATTTCTAAATTCTCTAGCTCGTAAGGTTGCATCCAAAGATTCACCGCTCATTTTCTTACCTCTGGTCGTTTGTTTTATAATGGTTAATCTCACCAAAACTTCGTTTACAATCAATATTAGCATGGGGCACTGTAAAAATGATTAGTACAAAATTTCCAAGGCATTTGTAGAGTTTTTTTTCTGCTTTTAACATTAACTATGCCTCATACATACGTTGAAAATTTGACTTCTTTGGAGGAATCCGATAAGACATCGGGATCATTGCAACCTAATAAGTTTTTTCATTAATTACGTAATCTTGCGTTGACTTCTTTTGAACGATTTTTGAAGCATCTTATCAACTCTGTGAATATACTAATATTTTCGTTCCTTAATGCCTAAGAAAGCATTAAATGGTTGCAAACATTTTGCGGAATTGAAAATTAGGTTTTCAAAGTTTTTGAATCTTTTTTTATCTGTAAACATAGCACAATTATTCAGGTAACTGTATTTTTACAAAAGCAGCCTAGAGAAGATCTGGATTTTATTAAAGAATCTTAAATTTTTTCTCCCATGTTTGAACCAACAACACTTAAATAATTAGTTCTATTTGATGGATTAATCTTTAGCGGCAATATTACGAATATAGTTTCGACTCAATACACAGGATGCAATATTCTTAAAACGTTTGTCAATTTTATCCTGTACTATATGAATAATTCTATCTTATTGGTTGAATCATAAATAAAGGGCATTCATTTCAAAGTAAGCATGTAGTATAGGAAAAAGATATACCATTAGGTTTTTTTTTTAAAGTTTATGAAGCACATCTTCGGATTTTTCGTCACCTTAATGGCTGAATTGCTGAAAAATGTTAACAACGCTGGCCATTGCACCAGCACACAATTTAAGCATGCATCTTCTGATAACCACCAATTTTTACAGTGCTTTAATAATTTATGCTTGGGAATACCGTCAGTAAGTAACGTCAGTAAGTCATTTTTAAGATGTATTCTATTAACCGTATTAGTTCTTTGGCAGTTTTTTTAACAGCATACTGCAAGTATAAATGCGTGCTATTGGCAGGACATTGAAGAAAAGTTATCCCAGGAATTTCTTCACTTAATCTGATTGTTAAGCCACCTTCTTCTTCTGTCACGGTTTAACAACCATCGGAGCCAAACGGAATAATATTTGTCAACGGAATTTTTTGACTTCAAACGATCTAATAATGCAGTCAAACAGAATCTCAGTACTACTTAAGGCTTTTAATCTTTCATAAACACGACCATCAAATCCAACGTACTGTACATCAAACGTTCGTTAACTATATCATTCACAATGATGACCAAACATTTTTTGTTGGAAACATCTGTTGACTTGTCAACACAAATCCAAAAAGGGTTTACCCTTAACGTATCAGTTAATAGTTGCTTTGCATACTCTGCTATTGTATCAACAGTCTTGTGACGTACCTTTTTTCTGTACATTCGACAGTTCATTTACACACCACAGTCTTCAGATTTAAATGCCTTTAGTAAGTCAGGCATGCTCCTTAATGACATTTTCATCGAAACACACGTCTTATAAACCCATTAATCTTTGTTCTCCTTAGAAGGCTGTTGTTCTTCTATTTTTGTGTAAGGAGTAAGGCGTCGGCAAGCTCTTATATGCTTTTGCGTTAGTGCATGGTACAAAAGTTTGTAAAACCGAGCAACTAGTGTCTTATCGCAAACGTTGCAGTGAACTTATTGCTTGGATTGAGGATGTTTTTCAAGCCTATTAGTAAAGGCAGTAACTTGCAGTCATTCCTCGCGAAATTCTCTTTTTGATGGACTCCTACTCGTTTTCTTTATTTTTGTTCTATCGACCGCCATGCTTTATAGAATTGTGTGGTTTCCGTACATCATTCAATTTGCATAACATTTCATAATTAGCTTAATTACTAAATACAGCCCGGCAGAGCTTTTTATGTGTAACCATACATATTTGTATTAAAAAGCCTGTATAAAAACTCATTTTTATGTAGCCCTAGGACAGTTGTAATCAAATGTCTAGAACGACAGCAAGTATTTAGTATAATAATATAATATAATATATTTATGTAATATAAATAAGATATATATTCTATGCCTTCTTTTTCTATAATAAACTTATTTCTAACTAATTAAAAAAATATTAAGACTGCCACAAAATACTTTTTTCAATCAGCGCAGCACATTATACCGGTACCCGTTTAATTTATCATGCTTTGCAGGTCCGTAGGTGACAGAAAAAGGTTGCAAAGAGTGATAAAATACATTTTTTGCTGATTTCGATTGCCTCATACTTCGAGTTAATTTGACAAATTAGAAAGTGGAACTTCCCAAAATGTACTCCAAACATAAAATATTAATTACAAATGATACATCATCTCTGGCTGCCAACCAAGGAATAAATTGTATTATTATTACATTTATTTGCAATTATGAAACTAACCCTTTTTTGCTGCATTTAAATTTGTAATTAATAGCCCTATAAACCTCGAAATTCATATGTGACCTAATTATATGAATAAATGTGCGCTATTTTTTGCCAGGAGATCTTGAATCGAGATTATCGGGGTTAATTTGCGTACTTTTCATATAAAATTCGTAATAAGCAACCTCGAAACTCTGTGGTTTGTGTTTAAAGCATATTACTGGCTTTTTCCATTTTTAAATATGTTTTTGGAAATCGACCGCTCTCTGGTCTAACATCTCTAAATGGCCATTAATAATCTTATTTTTACAACTATTATAAAGTATTAAATAAAGTAAGAGTAAAAATTTTATTAAATCAGTTTAATAAGAAGGTACTTGAGTTTTCAAGAAGATGTACCCACTCGCCGGAAAAACAAATTTTGTAGATATATATGCTTAAAGTACATATACATTTTTGTAAGATTGTTTACCAGCTGCTTATTCGAGAAAAAATTCTTGAAATCACGTGTACAAGAAAAAAATTTATAATGGAGCATTTACGAACACAGTGTTTTACAGTTTAATAAATTATACTTTTGGAAATACTGTTTTTTAATATGTACTATATTTTTTCAACGTTTTATCACAAAGCATTAAGTACTTAAGAGTTGCATAAATTCTGCAAGTTAGAGCAAGCAGACGCTTTCGCTAACTCCCTCGCTTGTCCCCGAGGGAAATCCCAAACCTCCTTGTTTTCCAGAACAATAAGTAACTATTTAAGTTTTAACAGCAAACGATGGGTCTTTTCTATAAACATTTAGGTTTTAGCCTTAGCAATTGCAAGGTTAAGTTGAATAAATTGTTTTTAATTTTGCCCTTTCAATGTACGCAAGTCCCCCGGTTATTTTAAAATGGCTCTGGAAAATTTTAAGTACTGATGACACTATAATGAATCATTTACGCTAATGATCAATTCTTACGCAATTAGATACGACGAACTTTAATTGTTGGCCATCTTTCCCATATATACGCATACGAGCTGCTGCTTAACTTCATGAAAAAGCAGTAAGCATTATAATTATGTTCTGCTTCATCGCTTGAGAGACTGAAATAACCCAGTCACTTCAAATTTACAATCAATATTTATTAATTGGCGCAGATTATAAGAGGCATTGGGTTAAGCCTGGTCAAACGAAAAATATGTAATATAAGGCTAAAATCAGCCATGAATGCATTTTTTTAAACTCTGTGATTTGATCAATAAAAAACCAAACATTTGATAAAAAATCACTGGACATCTTGGCTTAAAATTTGACAATAAACATTAAAAAATTTCAATTATAAATTGAAATTGTGAACTTGAATCAGCTAAGCTCCTTAAAGATATTTACTTATCGCCCTGACTCATAAAACCTGCATGCAAATAGAATGTGCTGCACTGTGTTAATTAATATATCTTGACAAACAGAAGCAACTTTTCTGATAATTAGAAATACGGGTTTTTAAGAAAATGGGACGCAAAACACGATAGTTCTGCGAAAATCTACATACGAAGTGGGGGGCAACCGTAAAAAGACAATTTTTACATTTTTTTCGTTTATTGCCACATTAATTATAGCCTTAAATATAATCGGAAAACTTCTAGTCATATCAAAACCTAAAAATAGGTCTTTAAGCCAAATGACACAAAATTCTTAAAATCTGAATTTGCTCTAACAAAAAAAAATCCTCAAACACGTATATATTTATTGTTTATGTGAGACCCGTCAAAAAATTTAAGACAAATAACAAATACGTAGGTCTATTCTTGTCCAAAGTTGACCAGTTCGTAACGACTAATGAATAAATTTTTTAAAAAATTTTGACTTTTTTTTTCTTTATGTTCGTAAATCATATTTGTGAAGATTTTTTAGTATATTTATCACAGGCAATGGATTGTTTTATATTTAGTTGTTTTATAAAAATTTAAGGATCAATGTATAAATCGTAGTGAGATACATCAATGGACGTATACGGTGTACCAACATAATACGATCTAACGCAGCGATGTATTATTGTGTATTTAATCTCTTGAACTCTCATTAGGTAATTTTGCATACGTTTTTTGAAAAATCATTATACACAGACGAATTTTTGAAAATGCACCAAATAATTTATACAATATCATACTACAGTTCAAAATAAATAATACACAATTAAGCTATTATCTTTTACCTGCTGATATATAAATATGTTGTAAGTTGAAATATAGAGCTAATGATCACTTTGGGATTGATTCGTGCGTTGGAGATCGCAATTATAAAAGTAAAAAAACCAGTAACGAACGTTGATTGTGTGAATCTGACTAAATATTTATGAATTTAAATGTGCAGGAGGACGTTTTATGAATATTGTCACTAGGCTTAGGATTCAATGAAAAAATATCAACATTTCACAAAAATGATGCTATCAGCAATTATTAAAATTGAGAATACGGTTACAATGCTCATATACAACGTATTATTAAAAAAAAAAGAATTATAACTTATAACGTAAAAATAACCCACATCTCTGAAACTAAATTATTATAATTTTTTTGATGGTCCGTGAAAATTTGGTCTCTGCTGAATCAGTGAATCTGTAGATGTTGTTTACATATACTTATCACTAACGTTAGATCTTCAATCATCCTTATCAGTCATTCATCCATAAGAAATAAATGACTGATATAATTGTTCTGAAATTTCAAATAGAGATTCCAGACCTAAATAATTGCGAAAATTCGTTTTTCGCGTCTATCTATCCTATATACGGAATAAAAATTTTAATTTATTTGTTAAAAAAAAATTAGTCAAATAACTTACTTGGATCGCCAACAACACTAAAAACTTTTTCAAAATTTTGTTACAGAATTTTTTGTCTACCAATATCAAGTTTTCTCTACAAAGGACAATTGATAATCGTTCCTGCTGTGATTTTACACTTTATTCCTTCATAGACCCAAAAATTACTCGTAAAAAATATATTGTAATCGTGTCCTTTTTACAGTAATAAACTTGTTTCAAGGCAGTTGTATCCCAAAATTTGAAGGTTGTAAAAGAGCTTATATTTTTCAATCCAGAAACATGCAAACATCTCTATGTGAATATAGTAAGTTCATCGTCTTGAATTTCACTAAGAAAAAGTCACACTTGTCGTCAAACAATTTTTATGGGGAAAAAACTAGCTCTTGTTGATTGAGATTGGATGATTATGAAAAAATATTCAATACGATTAGTAATGCTTTATCATTTACATTATGTATTGATAAAATTGATAGTATACCTTATACATGTGCCGGTATCATACATAAAAAAATTCGACAGTTACATGTTGTTTGACTCTAAATTATAACAATTGCGATATCCTTTTAATTTTTGAATACAACTATCTTGATAAGTGATTTTACAAAGGGTGAGCTTTCTTAAAACATAACCGTCTATCTTAGACATAATAAGTACTGAGATCATTTCGTACTGTCTGATATTAGACAAGCATCAAATATAATTTTGTTACTGAAAAAGACTGTGGAACCAGCAATATTCTATAATTGCATTATAACAAAAATTAAACTTACAAAACTTTTAGACTTTATAATACTTCTTCTTGATGCAATAAATCCTACAATTTTCTTAAAGGGTACTTCCATCTTCTCCGTTCTCCTTGACATTTTGACATATGTGATACCGTGTCTGGGAGGTCATTGATGCATATGTATTCTCGATATGTTCTTAACATTCTTAACTATTCTTAACAACATTCCTAATTACCATAAGAAATTTAATATTGTCGTTCACGCATCAACTTTAAAGCATAAAAAGTAATAAATTATTTTTTATCTTGTACATGCAATCGTAGGTTGTGCAGATTTTGCATTCGTTATTGAATAAACAATAAAAAAATGTATAGTTACGAGTAGAGGCCGATGGTGCAAAATTCAAATTTAAAATCTCCTTTTCCATCAATTTACCGCAACAAGTACAGGAAAGATGATTTTCTACACAAGGGCCCGAGGCTAGGCCATGTTTGGCGGGGCTAGTGACAGTCCAAATCTAGCCGTTTAGCTGCTCTGCTGATTTTTCCAATCTTTTAGCTGTTTTTTTATCGTTTGAACAATGTAAGCGGGGGATATGCAGAAGTTGTATCCTGAGTCCTCATATCTACGTTCTCCAGAAGGACATAAACACCCAGCTAGAACTCAGGCAATGCACTGGGCCGTTGCGAGATAAGTTTTCTGGAGTGATTGATCCATCTATAGGCCTTGTCTTGGCGAATGCAGAGAGGCGTCCCCTACTAGTACGATTATGCTGATAGGTGCCCGTTACCCATTCAATACGCAGATTTTTTTTTTTAATCAATTCATTTTGACCTCCTGAACATAGTATCCCATGATGTTGAACTCCATTTTATAAAGGATAACACCATTTTTTCTCTTAGGAAAAATGTGATTATTGCGGAATTGACCAACGCATATTACAAACTGCAGCCAGTGTTGATTGTTAAGATCTTAATCGATAGATTACATAATATGCCTTCTCTGTGAATCTAAGTTTATTAAGAGTTGTTTGATCATTTCGATAAAAAGGCCTTGTACTCCATTGTCCCAGCGAAAAATCTTTTCCAAAAAATAATTATTCCAAGTTGGACTTTAATTTTTTTTTTTATGTATATAATAAGTCGATGCATTATGTGCTGTCACCTTTTCTTTTTGCTTTTCCTGTTTTCCACACTATTTAATATATCACAAAAATTTCTAAAAATTTAGTAAGAAAATTTTGATGCACCGATTCCATTATTGCTCTGCTGGCCCAGTAAGCATTACACCGCAGAGCCAGGAGCTATCACAGTCACAAAGACGTATGGAAACCACCACAGAGATAGCTGTTAAAAAATCGTCGGAGCGAGAAATCGAACACGGGCTTCCCAGGTTGGAAGCAAACTCTCCAGGTTAAATTAAAGACCCAGATCGAATCAGTCGTGATTAGGTAAATATGAAATAATTTTTGGGGAGAGATAGAAAACGACCGACCCAATGCCATTGTGCAAATGTGCGCCGGCCTTACCTATCGGAAGGACTAAGCTAAAGGGTCCTACCTAGGGGCAAGCACTGGATGCTATAGAATTTAGACAAAAGTTTTGATGTCATTGGTCATTGAAACTTTTAATAGCCTGATAAGCCAATCAAATTTAGGGACACATCAAGCACGCAATCTTTGTCGTCTGCTTGTCTACTTTTCAGCTAAGTTTACAGCGCCTTTGAGCGGGCTTTGGTCATTCGGGTAGCGGATTACATCAGTGATGGACCGGGAAAAATTATTCAGACACAGTTTTTATGCAGTTTTCTGTTCAAAATGTGGTACTGCACCTGAAAGTTCATCTTGCCTCCCAAGAATGTTGTAAGATATTATGTAAACTAATGCTATTTAAATAAATAATACAAATCAAGTCATTTATTTCGATAATTTTATTATCGTATTTTTTATTCTAAAATAAACTAAATATTTTCTTGGGCCGCCGTCACATGGAGCGCGTTACGCGTAAGCGTAACCATTTATGCTCATAAAAGAGAGCAAGAGGTCGCGTATTTGACCTCTTCCTCGCTCTTACGGGCTGGAGTAGTTATGCTTACGCGTTACGCGCTCCATGTGACTGCGGCCTTAGACATTTTTCTCTAAGGTCGATAGATTTTATGTAAAAAATTCTGGAAATTCGGAGAAATAGTAAGATGGGTGATTTTAAGCGCTGAAAAGAATAAGAGAGAATCATTTTTTTCCCGTCCAAACATTTTTTTAGTATAATGTTATATGTGTAAAATTGTATTCTTGATCGATATTTATCATTTTAGGTATGTGAGCTTCTTCTTTTAAATTTTTAACAATGCGTTTACGCGTGCGCCACCCAAATGATTATATTTTACATGATCCTACGTAACATCGCACGCAACGCCCAACGTAAGTTCTTACGTTCGAACTTTAATAAAAGCATTAAAATTTTGATATAATTTTTTTGTTTATGAATTAAGAAAGCGAACGGTCATGTCAAACGTAAGTAGTGATAAAATGAAAAAAAAAAAAAATGCACTGATGGGTCTTGAACTTGGTAATGTAAGGATTAGCAGTCAAGTACCTTACCCGCTTGGCCAGAGTAGATCCGATGCGAGTAGTGGAATTATCGTCTGTATAAAGTGTTTTACATCAGAGTTAACGTTAACCTAAGAATTTTTTTTTTAATAGTCCGAAAGTATTTATTATTGTGAAAGTACTATACTACTAATAAACATAATAACCTATAATAATCTTCTGGCTAAGTAAGTATTTAACGAATGGATTTATATACTACTATGAGATATATTACACAATAATGTAATGATAATCATATTAAATTTACATGTTATACTATTTTACAAATATATGACTGTAATTATGATGTTATATTATGATAATTGGAATACTCACAAGTTTGAGAAAAACTCTTACACTGACTCACAAATGATCATTTTTGCGGTCTCTTCAATTTTTAAATAGCTCACATATTTTGTAAGGATCCTGTTATGAGCAAATTCTCTGAATGTGCAATACATACTGCAGCATGTGGAAATTATTTACAATATAAGGTAATGATACTACTTTTATATGCTAACATATATCGTTGCCAAAATTAGTTATTAGAAATAGTTACAATAAATAGTATATTGGCGTCATGATTGTGTATTGCTTATTTATCGGATTTGCTAATCAGGATCCTTAAAAACTATGTAAACTATTTAAAATTGTAGAGACCGCCAAAAAAAGATCATTTGTGAGTCAGTATAAGTGTTTTCCTGGAACTTGTGGGTTATTAAAATATTTTTAAAAAATATCACGATTACAGTCATGTATTTGTCAAACAATATTCCATGCAAATTCAATATAATTATCATTACATTAATATGTAATAAATATCACAGTAGTAGATAAATCAATCCGTTGAATACTTATTTAGCCAAATGATTATAATGTATTATTAAGTTTATGAGTAGTATAGTACTATCACAATAATAAATACTTTTGGTCTTTGAAAAAAAACTTCAAAGGTTAACGTGAACTCTGATGTGAGACACTTTAAACAGACGAAAATTTCACGATTCGCATCGGATCCACTCTGGCCAAGTGGGTAAGGTACTTGAGGAGTTCGGCTTTAGCAGCGTAAGTGATTAGACGTGTCCTGCGCGCGCGCTGTATGAGACACATAACCTCACACATACACATGGTCTTCCACGCATATAAATAAGTTACCATGGAGAGAGAGATATGCGATGTAACGGGCTATTTCAAACAAAAATACTACGAAGTGCGAAGCAAAAGTATCAGTGATCTGAAATAGATAAACGGAAAGTAACTTATGAACGGAAATAGCGACCATGTAGCCAGCCACTAAGGCGGTTCATACACTCAAGCACGATAAGACAGCGATGAGCCCGGACGACACAACTTTAATAAATAATCCACTAACCGAAGACCCGAGAAATGGAATAAAAAACGCTGATATTTCCCCTACAATAAGAAAGGACCATGACCTACTTAAAATATCAAAAGAACTTACGCAAGAGAGCACATCCGTTCGTCCAATCGTTAGCTTGCCTTGACATAAAATTAACGTATCAAACACAGAATCACTGGACGAGATCGCGCTCACACACGATGGTTACGAATCCACACACGGGTCAGAGCAGCAGAAACATCGAGACGACTAATGCGAGGATTCGTAGAAAAGTCTAAACGCCAGAAGAATCTCAAAAGCATCAAGACTACAAGAAAATAACTGCAGCAACTACGAGGATTTTTAAAACGTAGCCAGCTTTGTTATACTCTAGCAGCAAGAAGCCGCTAGCCAGAACAGCAAAGCTAAAACAAGAAAGGGCAGCAGAAGAAACACCAACTACAAACAATACACACACATCAACGGTAAGACAGTACGCGTCCCCCCAATATACGCATTTGCCAATTTATTTAAATATATTGTACAATTTCTCGGGTGCAACGTAGACACCTCAAACTTTACGATTAAAGAACTAAATAACTACAAACAAGTGATTTACGCGAATGATTTATCGACATTTAAAAACATTAAACTGACATTGAAGGATAACCAGATGAAGTATTATTTGTACATAACTAACGGAGACAGATCCGAGTTGCTTGTACTTAAAGGTCTAAATAATAATTATACGGTAGACGAAATCAAAAGCAAATTAGAAAATATACAATTAATACATCAAAAATTGTAAAAATTGGAAAACTTTTACCAGAAGGTGCAAATAAAAACATAAACCATATTTTAGTCCATTTGACATCGGATAGCGACGTAAACGAAAGAACTAAAGTAAAGGAAACTGTCCACCGACGCGTCTGGTGGGAAACTTACAGAAAGCACAGCTTGTTTCAGTATTTCAATTGCCAACGTGTTGGGCACTCGAGGAAAAACTACAATCTATCGTTTAGGTGCGTCAAATGGATTGAATCACACGAACCAGGAAAGTGCTCAAATCCAAAAAATAGTGCGGAGTGTCAACCGCAGTGCGTGAACTGTGAAAAAAACCCCCCCGCAAACTACAGAGGCTGTGAGTTCCTTAATAGTGTACAAGTGGAATCTGAACAGATAAGAACCCAGGCCACGTAATATAAAAGCAATAGAGGCAAAATAATACGTAACAGAGTTAAAACTCAAATCAAGAAACAGTCGAGCGGCACACCAGTTCTCGCAACAAAAACACACATAAGACACAACATAACCACTGTACATACCGTACTAACCAACGCACACATAAATAGTGATAGCTCTCTGAACGAACTAAAAAATATTGTCTTATATTTAAGCACTCAATTGACCTTGTCAAAACGACAAGCAGGCCGAGCAAGTCGCGACTCTACGTGAGACAGTACTAAACAAAATAGACGCCAATTCAGAAAAAATTGATTTTTTATACAATCATTTTACCCTACAATGGTAATAATTGTTGTGCTACGAATAATATCAGTAAATGCTAACTCACTACACTCAAATGCGAAAAGACTTAAAATCTTAAAATTTACAAATAATCTGAACCCTGATATTGTACTATTAGGTAAAACGAGATTTAATGAGAATTTTTAAGTTTTTTCAAAATATATGAGATAAAACGAAGAGACCGACTAAACTCAATCCAAGGTGGAAGTACAGCAGTAATGATAAAGAGAGAATCACCATACGAGACAATAACATTCACAACTTTGCCCCATATACACTCGCTCGAAACTTTTGCAATAAAAATCTAAATGAATATCAAAAATAATTTAATTATATGTAGCCCATATGCATATGGACATGAAGATAAGTCTATTATACAGGAACTTAACCACTTTTTCTCACAAAACGAGATTTTCAACGAAAATAATTTTTTTATAATAGCCGGAGACCTGAACGCACGTTGTAAGAAGTAGGCGGACAGAGTAGATAGCTGTAGGGGTAGATACATAAAAAACTAGGTGAATGATAAAGTAACCGAGTATAGGATACTTTATCCCCCCTCCGAACCAACATTCCAGAGCAGTCAATCACGCTTAGATATATGCATAGCTGACACACGATTGTCACTAGACGACTTTGTGAATAACAAAAGAGGAGTCATAAGGTACTGTAATGACCACAAAACTCTGGACATACCAATAGATCTTAAAACATTAAAATCCAACCTTACGCTAGAAAGTACAAGCAACTATAAAAAAAACTATGAAATGACGAAATGAAACAAATTTCAAGATTGCATCATTAAAAACACAATCCACATACCAACATACAGGAATATAACCAACACTGAAATAGATCTATATCTTATAGAACTAGGAAATGCGATACATACAGCTATAGCCCAAGCGGTACCTGACTTTGAACCAACAAACATCGTAGAAAAATATACAAACCCCCACATTATTAAACTTAGCAAATTTAAAACAGCCCTTGTCTCTCATCTTAAGAAAATCTATCAATCACATGATAATAAGCAAATGATCCAGTTGAAAATCACAAAAACGCGTAAATCAATAAATAATTTAAATAATAAAATTAATAGACAATTCGCGATTTCTTGCAATAAATTTTGTGATAATAAAGCTGAGTCGATTGACTGCAAAAAACCCAATTCATTCTTTCAAGAACTAAATAAAATGTTTCGTAACAAGAAGTAGCAAAACATAAAACAACTCCTAATTAAAAAATCGAACCTAGCATGCATTGAAAATATTAACCTAGACATAAACAAACTAACACAGAATAATAACGATCCCATAATAAATAACGATCGCGATATACTAAGCGTCCTTGCATGGCACTATCAAATAGTAAGTCTACCCAAAACCAAAGACCCTAACAACCCCTTAACACAAATACTAGCTAGAAAATATAACGAGATAGAAGAGAACTGCCTCCTAAAGCAACACGAAACTCATGCATACACATACTCTAACAAACAAAATAAATCGATAGGCCCTTTTAAAAATTCAGACATATTTGTTAACGTTCTAGACACACTATCGGTCATAAAAACCTGAAAAACAAAACTTCGGCAGGAATAGACAGTATCCCAAACGTTGTATCAAAACACCTAGATATCGACACTGTTTGTAATTGTACTATAATATTTAACAACCTAACTAACAACTAATATTACCCGATCAAATGGAAACTGCAAAAGTTATACCCATGCACAAAGAACAGAAAGACCCCAATAGTCCATCCAGCTATAGACCAATTTATCTGATTCCCAATATCAGTAAGGTTTTTGAGGCTCTAATAAATACTTAACTGATGACATACTGCTCAAATAATAGCATTATACCACCGAATCAATTTGGATTTAAACTTCAACATTCCACATGCCATGCTATTTTAAAGGAAAGCTTTAAAAGAAATCTGTAAGCATTTACACAAGTACGAAAAGATTGCAGAATGCCTTATCGACCTGTAAAAAGCATTTGATTCAGTCTGGCTCAAACGCTCATTCTATAAACTCGACAAAAAAAGTTTCTAGACCACCTAATTAGCATTCTGTACAATATGTTACTTATAACATACAATAATTAGTACAAATAAGAAAAAATTTTGTTACCGAGGGCCTGCAACAAGGCACAGTCAATGCTCCGGCCCCATTTAACATATATACTAGCGATCTAACCTAATTATAGGATTTCAACAAAGAGAAAAGAATCTACTTAACCACTTTAACAGACGATCAAATCGTGTCTGTTGCCGGAAAAAATCCAAAAGACGCTAAAAATAAACTTGAACCGTTAAACAATAATGTATAGAACTACAATGATCAATAAAAGCTTAAAGTCAGTCCAGAAAAATGTGAATCAATATTATTTAGACTTGAACGAGGAAGACTGGGCATAGGTGAGAGGAAAGGCTGGCGTGATTCAAACTTTAGTATAAATCCTAACACGCCTAAGCAGATTACTACTCCACATAAAGCAAGTGTAAAATATCTTGGCTTGCATATAGATCAACTTATCAGAATAAGCGATCACCTATTAAAACGTCAGAGAGCAAAAATTATAGTATACACATTATTGATCCGACCTATTGTTATATATGCATGTGCAGTATGGTTTAACCAAAAAGCCTCAACGATTGAGAGAGTACAAAAATTCCAAAAATCTTGTATAAAAACGTGCTTGCGAATATGCCGATCGGCAAAATCAGACAACAAAAAATACGTCTCAAACGTGAAACTATACAACCGGGAAAAAATACCGCACATTGATAACTTTATGAAAAAATTAACAAGCGACTACTTATCAAATGCTAAGAAAGTCAACAACAAAATCATATCAGAAGAATTATTACATTTCAATATAAACCTAATCGCAAATGGCCGTGAAAATGGCATATTACCTACCGGAGTCTTTTATTGTATTAGATAACGAAGAACTCATACAAAACGATGAAAAGGTCCTAACTCTATACCACAGGCCTAGGCACAAGTATAAAAAAATAACCCCATTTAATACAGAGAATATGCCTGACTTGAAATATTTAACGGCCATACCCAATTGTAATATTAAGGATTTTAAAAGATCAAAACAAGACCAATACTGGTGGTTAACCAATGACCGCAGATATCTAGGCGAAGTCAGAAAGAAAGCCAAAAATAGAATGAAAACAGGACATTCTAAAAAGCAGTACTGATGTAAGAGCCTCTCATTATCCGCATATACGTAGACGAAAGCGTAGCAGTAAGCTTCTACTCTCGCAGAATATCGGTTGTCACTAGAGAATCATAGCAGCCCAAAAGTTGTCAACACATTATTCGCGTGAACAACACTATATGGAATAAGTAAGCTTAAATAATAATTTGTAAATATGTATGTAGCTATAAAATAACCTAGTCTATAAAAATTTAAAATATTATGACAAAAAACAGATATTAAACGGAATTTTTTACAAAATTTTTTCTCCGCAAGGAAGCAATAAAAGCAAAAAAAATGTTCTATGAAAATTGTAATACAGAAGAACAAAGATTATATATCAGAACCAAAACAATGTACTTACATGTAACGCTCATAGCTATGTTGTGCTAAAACGACATGTAATATTTAGCTGAATTTCCGTATGTTTGCTTCCAAAGCTTCGAATTTAAACTGATGTGAATATATTTTTCCTGAAAAATCATTATTAAAAAAAAAAGTAAGATACTTGACTGGTAATCCTTACATTACCGAGTACAAGATCCATCAGTGCAGTTTTTTTTTTAATTCTATTGCTACTTGCGTTGAACATGACCGTTTGATTTATTAAATTTTAAACAAAAGATTTATTCTGAATTTTTAATGCTTTTATTAAAGTTCTAACGTAAGGACCTACTTAATAGTTTACGTTTGGCCTTACGTGTGATCTTACGTAGGATCATACAAAATATTAACATTTGGGCAGCGTCTATTTGTATATGTGTATAGCAATAAATATGTATGCTTGCAAATTATATGATGAATTTGTCGTTTATTCTTTTAAAAAATGCGCAGCGAAATATATAATCAAAGTTCACCTCTAGATACAGAGTATATTTAAACAAATTATTTATAACATGTTTTTAAAAGATCAAAATTTAAATTTAAATATTTTATTTTAAATTTTTTTGTATGTAGCAGAAAAATGTTCATGTCATGTGCACCCAAACCAAATAATTTATATCGATAAATTTTTTTGATTTTGAAAAAATGCTTGCATCTCGTCACTTATTTTACGATGATACACCTACCTTCTCAGTATATAAACAAATATAAATGACATTCACTTATTTCAAGTTTTGTTTGGTAAGAAAAGATTGAATGATTTTTTTTTTTATCTTAAATGAACGAAAAATAAGAACATGTTTTTTTTCTGGAATCGTAAACTTTAAAAAAATTTTTATAAATAATTTAGCAAAACAATTAAAATTGATTGACGAAAACTTCAATTATATGTTTGACCTTGCATTTTATAGATAGAATGTACGATAAGTTTAATAAATCATGTACAAGCATACGTATTATTAGATATACACATATACGGATACACGCTGGCTCACGCGTAAGCGCATTGTTAAAAACTTTCAAACAAGGAAGCCTACATATCTAACAGAATAAATATCTATCTAGGATATCATTATATACCTATTAAAGTAGACATATTCTTGCTCATACCTGTTCTTTGTAAGCGCTGAAAATCACCCGATTCTTGATTTTTTCCATCTTCCAGAATATTTTTCTTGAAATCTATCGAGCCAGGAAAAAAATGTCTCAGAAAATTTTTGATTATTTTAGGATGAGAAATACAAAAAAAAATCTTGGAACAAAAAACTTTATTAGTGAGATTTGTATAAATAATATTGGTTTAAACAATATTTGACCTCATTTCTGGGTGGCAAGATAAACTTTCAGTTGCAGTACCACATTTTAAACGGGAAAAAACAAAAAAAGGGTGCTAATAATTTGTCTTGGTCCATCTCTCATTCAGTCCATTCTAACCCGAGCAGGATGCACATTCTCCTTGCTTGCAATACTGAATCTACAGACTCTACAAAGAGCATGGTTTGCTAATTAAGACAAATAAAAATTATATAACTTACTTAAAAAAAAATATTTTCGTACGAAAAACTGTATTAAAAAAATACACTTTGGTCGATGAAAATCACACTAAAAAAAGGACTTCCAAAAATTATTTTTGAATATTAACTGCTAAGATATGTATTTAATCTAAGGTGATGCCGTAGAATAGAATCATAAGCGTGCTTTAGGCAAATAATCTTGGTACAATTTATAATATATCAAAAACAATAACATATAATCACTTTAATACTCACACTTAGTTATTTATAACACTAAACTTTTTAATCTAGCTTAATATTTCTAGCTGGGCAATCTAACGTTTGTTTATGTTATACGTCACAATTACATCATTATTAATATTATTAATAACGATAACTAGCTGTAATACCAGATCCATGTCGTGTGTAATTAAATACGCAAGGTCTGTCTCGCTCAAAGAGCACGACCGCGCGAGCAGGCAGTTAAAGGAGAAGTGAAGTTGGGGAAGTAAGAGGCACGGCGCTGCGCTGCTTTTTCTTCTCACTTGCACAGTCTTATTGGTTACGGCAGACACCACTGCCACCACGAAGCGCTAGTAAAACAGGACGTCCAAGCCATACTTACCAATCCCTTACTTAAAAGCCAGCTCTGGTCAACCTTATTGCCAATTCCTGTTAACAGAATCAAAATTATTTTAATCATATCTATCATCCTGTGTCTTAAAGGCCATACGTTTAATCAATACAATAATGATTTGCTCCTAGGATTTAATCCATCTAACTTTAATTAAGTTTCTAGCTGCACACTTTCTAATATCATATTGTTTTCTATTTATTATGTCTTTTACTAACCTGACTACTAGCTATTGCTGCTTGACTGTCGCATACATTAGGAGTTTTGAAGTGGGACTATCTACTGGTAGGCATCGCTCAAAGTAACATACTCCGTCTGACACGTTTACAAGGCCACATATAACTACTTGTGTGTCCTCCAAGTAACTTTATAACTTGATCATTTTATTAGAAACGCACTGGTTATCTATGAACTTTTCAAATAAGTAGATCTCGCATCAGTAATACTCTAGTGAGTCATCTAACTTTCCTTCCAACTTTATATTCATCTAAGTCATTAATAGCGCATGCTATGTCAGGACAAACCATGTTGGCCGCTAACTCTCTGTATAGATCACTTTGCTTGCCGTATAATAAAGTCTAAATGTCCGTTTGCTTTCCAGCTTTCTTGCCTTCCGTTATTTACTATTTGGATTGTGACCATAGGTATTCTTTACGGATGTATCTCATCGTAACCGAAGCGCTTCTACATTTTCTCATTGTACCCGTGGGTGTTCTAGTTCGATTGCGTCTGTCTCGCTTAACTTACATTCTAAGAAATGTTTTTGTCCTCGCATGTCATTCGTCTTAATCTTAAACGCAAACTTGTTCTTTACTTTTCTAACTTTCCAACTTCATACTAGCTATTATCGTGTGGTCAACATATGATAAAAGCATAAAAAACTTATCCATTTTATTTCAAGTGAAAAGGCAAGATTTAAGCTCTTGGTATTTAAGCCAAAGTTTTATTGCCATTTCACTGACTTTATGATTTATATCTTTAGGCTGATTTTCAAGCCATTTAAGGCGTACTTAAGTTGTTCAACTCTACCTACCATTGGTTCCACAGAAATGTTGTACTTTTCTAGTACTTCCATGGAGAATTTTCTGATTCGCATTTGCAAGACAGGTGAGAATCCTTACTATGTTGGTACTAATTTCTATCATTACAAATTTATAATTAATGTTCTAGCTTAATATTTCCATGTATTGATCAAGCTCGGCTAAATATATTTTTTAGTACTCTAGTCTATCGTAGAAGATATGGCTTCTTTATCCGTAATGTGTCTGCTTTGGTATTGGTCAGCAATACTGTCTGTTATTCCGTTCTAGCGAATTTCTATCATTAATTTGCATTTTCTAAATACAGTATTTTTTCAACTATCTTTCTTATTCTAGCTTTCTTTACTTTTTCTCCCTTTGTTTTTAGAATCTGTTTTTAATGTATTTCTCACGATTATTAAACCAAGATACTCCGATATTTTCATACGATAAGTTAGTGAATCATTGATTTTGTTTTTATTATATCTATCTTTTTAAACTTACTTTTTGTTAAAACGAACAAGGGTGCTCTCACAAAATTTATCTACATCTCATTTTAAATAGACACCACAGTAATTTCTATCCAACTTCACAAACTTCTGAATCCACGATTAATTTATGAAACCTTAAATCTTGTAAGGTTTTGATGTTAACGATGCATCGTCCAATTCTGCATGCTCAAGGCATACTTTAATATCCAAATTAAAGTAAATTTGAATTTAATAGATCTATTTAGCTTGCCGTATCAAATTGCCACAAAGTTCTGAGTACTTAGAGCTAGGCTCGTAAGATTTTGATTTCTGGTCAGTCTTCAATCATTCAAAAAATTTTAAGAAGATCTTATCAAAGATAATGCATTGTCTACTGACAATTTAACCTGTATTACAAAATTTAAGTGTAAGCAATTCATTATTTGTTTCATATCCGCTAATCTTTCCAGCTCCCTCAAATTTTAATTTTTTGCGGATTGTCATTCTTAGCCCGAATTGTATTAAAGTTATTTATTTTATTTGACATCTTAAAACCAGTCAGAAATCAGTTATCTGCTTTGTGGCATCAGGTAAGTCGTTCTCACTTGCCATTCAAGTAAAAGTCATAGAGTCACCTTTGTCGTCCAGCTTTTCATTTTTTTTAGGTTACGAGAAATTGTACTATGACCATAACCTTGACCTTTATCTTTACTATAATCTAGCTTTGTCATTTCTAGATCTGATGAGTTTTTGTCAGTGAAGCTTTTATTTATGAATCAGGCATATACAATTATTTATAAGTTACCGATTTCCGCTTCGAAGAATGTTTCTTCGATTTTAATATCATAAGTTTATTGACAAACAGCGTTCTATTTACCGTTCTAAATATTCCATCCAACTAGTATCTAATAATCTTATATAAATTTTTACCCATTTTAACTGATAATAACTCCTTGCTATTCTCCAACATATAATTTTATTTACTAGTTTCTTTGGATGTTGAAAGTAAGCTACTCTAGAATTATAGCATGGTCAATTTCACTTACTACATTTTTCACTTTAACTTTGTCTTTTTCTATCTTCACCACGTCAAACTGTTGGCTTGATAGTACTTAATAATTGATCACTTACATTCAACTTGAAATATACAACCAAAATTAAAGCAATATATAAAAAAATGTATACTAAATCTTCAGATGGATTTACAATCGTGCATTGTCTAACATTCTTGAATCATAACTTTAATGTTAACTTTATTTAAGTGTTGAATTGAATAAGATTTAACTTTAATACTTTCTTTCAAATTTTTTGACCTAATAAATTTATATTGATTGTCTATCTATCTCCTGCATTAATGTATTCGTTTTTTATCTAAACATTGAAAATGAAAAAAATTTTATTTCTCATTTGATTTTCTTACTTGTCTATCAAATACGTAGTACCCTGTCTAACTGTTCTTCGTCTTTCTCAATAAAAATTTTTAGTTTTTAATTTTATAAGTTTCAGTGCATGATTAATTTTGTTTGTACTGTCAATACACTTTTTCAACTGTTAAATCTATTTGACTTAACTCGCAATCTGTTTTTTGTCTGGTATTCTATTGTTAAGTACTTCATGTTTGATTTTCAATTTTATTTTTAAAAAGTATAGCCATCTTTTATGTACGATATATTGTGTATGAGCTATGATTATTAGCTATTAACAACCAAATAATATAATATACTTAAATTTGACTGCGTGTCTCGGCGAACAAGAACCATAAAGCACAGAGCTAATATTTAGTTTACTACTTTTTTCTGTAAAATCGCCTTCTAGTTTAAACCATATGATATGTGCGGTACAGAATCCGGAGCAAAAAGAGGTACTGTTTAAAAAAAACGGTGTAGATGATAGGCAGAAAATATTGAAATTAATCACTCTGCCAACTAATGTAGACACAATTGTGTTCCTTGAGGAAGCTATTGTCGATATATATAACCACAAGACGAAATCAGCATCCAGTCACGATATGGCCAGCGTAAGTATTCAAATCAGTACTTTTTCACGTAGTTGTGCAGGGCTACATTTGTGACCGGCTGAATATTTTGTATATCAAGATATGTTACCCCAGTAAATGGTTTAGCACAGAGAAACAAGATTTGTTAAATAGATAACGATTTTATGATTTCTGCATCGTGGATAAAAGCCGGTAGGGGGTCAGGGATTTACAAGCGGAAAACTATAACAATTGATGCATTTTAAAAACGTTTAATAGTGCTTATCAAACAATTTAGATAAGATATACGTGCGACGGTTGTTTGTCGTAACCAAGGCATTCAAACAACTAAAAATGTTTGAAATAGCAAATGCTCGTGAAAATTAAACAAATACTCGCGATGGTAGACGACGATTGTAAAAACGATAGCGCACACTTTCTAATATTTTCATGTAACGCTGCTCTTTCGGAAAAAAGATGCAGTATGTGTCAGATACAACAATTTAAAAATTTTTACAGTGCACAGTGGGCTAGAATGCCTCAATTTGTCTCAAAATAAGATAACTTTTGACAGGAATCTCTGTTTCAGACGTTTTTTTTATTTTAAAGGGTTAAGTTAGTAGAATAAAGAAAAATTATCCCCCAGTCGCACGGTGACTCGGGAGCAGGGGCAGTAAAAACATTCCCTAGTCCCCCAAAACCAAAAATCAGCCTATTGCAGTGAAAAAACATTATATATAGCACTGATTACGGAACACAAACGATCTAAAAGCTTTAATTGTAACAAAACCTAGTGAAAGTGATGATTTAAAAAAATTTAAATTGACGGCAACAATCTGGCCACCCAAATAAACTTTCGGGAAAATTTCTTGTAGTTTTGGTGAATCTGATATGACCCTTACTATTACAGATAAAATTAATTTTTACTTATGTACAGTTCAATTGGTTTATGCAATTTTGTATTCAAAATGGTGCCTGGCGCGAAATGGCGGCTGGCACAACATAGTGGTTGATGTATATTCATCTCTAAGGTCGCCGCAACATGGGTGTTAAATCAAAGAGCTTTCTAAGTAGAATAAAATGAAACAAACTGCACCTTAATTCATTTGAAATGAGGACCGATACGAAATAGCGGCTGGCACGAAACGGCAGTTGAT
>JAPYYV010000657.1:0-29651 GCA_030522625.1 Copidosoma aretas
CAATTTTATTATGCTGCTAAGGCTTTTTTCAATTTTTGGTACAACTTTATAATTATATAGGCTAAACAAATGATGAAGTTTGGAATATACTTTTTGATTAATAAAAGGAACACTTAATGTATTATGGTGATTGCAATTTGGGGAATCATTTACGATATGTTCGGTATTATTAATATGTTTTAAATAACGGGCTTTCGTAAGCTTATCACAAAATACTCTTGGGTAAGAATTCTTAATAAGCATGCTCTTTACAATTTTAAGATTATCACTGTAATGTTGGAGATGAGACAAGAGAATGGCTCCATCAACTAAATTGAAAACAATATTCTTTTGAAGCGATCTTGGGTGGTGGGAGTTGTAATGCAATAGACGAGCAGAGGCAGAAGGCTTGAGAAACCAATTAGTGTAAATAAAATTATTATTAATAGTCAGTGAGATATCTAAAAATTTTATGCTATTATTGTTAGAAAGTTCAAAGGTAAATTTTAAGTGCTTAATGTAGTTATTAAACGAAAATACACATGTAAATCATTCAGAGTTTGTGGAGAATTGCACTGATACTACGAAACCAGAGAACGTGATGGAAATAATATTATATGGTCCTAAATTTAGCATACAAAGTAGTAATTTTAATAAGAACACTACTGTGGACTTAATTAAAAATTTAGAATATAGTTTACATTCTGTTAATATGCGAGATGATATCAAAAATGAAATACGCTCAAAAAAAACCACATATCATTAAAAATTCCGCTTTTCACCGTCACAATTCTATTACTTATGAAGAAAGAATTTTACTTCAAAAAATAAAAAAAACCAATATCTTTGTGAAAAATAATCTGCACTCAATTATTACTAATTCAGATAAGAGTAGCAAGTCTGTAGTTATTAACAAGCATACCATCAAGTCTGTCTATATTTATTATTGGCTCACAACGATCCTATACTTTTCCCTACATAATATTTATATAAGTTTGTTATACAGTGTCAAGGCTAATTGAACTTGAAAAATATAATTAAATTACTTATTTACGTTCTTACTGTCTCTGCTTGAATCTAAGAGATGAGTGTTACACATTGTCAAGTCTAATTGAACTCGAAAAATATAATTGAATTACTTATTTACGTTGTTACTGTCTCTGCTTGAATCTGAGAAATGATTTCATCTTAGTTAAAAGAAACTGTACTAGCAACAAAGTTTGTACATTACAACAAATAATTAAAACATTGGAATTTTGACAATGCATATATCTTCATCTTATGATTTCGTGATACATAAAGTCTGTTTTTTATTCTTGATTTTTAGATGTATGGAATTTATAAATTTTCACTTATTTATTTCATAAATATAATTGTTATGGACGCCTCAGATATTTGTAAGCGTCCAAAGGTGATACAATTTAATAATCAATGTTTTGGGAAGCAATACGAGTATTAACCATAAAATGGTACGGTCTCGGAAAAATTAGTCAAATAAATTTATTCTTTTTACTATTATTTATATTCTTATAGATTGTAACAAAAGACAAAAACTGTTGTCAGGGATGAATTTTAATTGATTTCTGAAAAAATTCAGCACAAAATTTAAATGATCATTAAGCATGAAACACCGAATGAAAAAAAAATTGAAGGGGGATCAAGCGTGAAAGACTTTTTATGCGTTATTTTTAATATTTCATAGTTTTTTAATTACTGCCTAAGAATCATGTATGTTTTTAAAAGTTGTGTGAAATAAGAGTGAATACTGATCGCGCAAGGTAGCATGGTGCGTTTGCATAAAGGAGGATGAAGCACCATGAGCCGTATCTAATCGGGGCTCCTGTGGAGGCATCTTTTTTTTACAATGATATCATCTTAAATTGGCATTTTGGTTAATTGATTCTATTAGTTTTCTGTTGATAAAAGCAGTAGGACAGATTTTGTAGCTTATGTGGCAGACAAATATCTCATTTTCAGAATTTATTTTTAAATGGCAGTCAATTGTTTACAATTAGAACATTTTATCTCTACTGATATTACGGATTTAATTGCATAAAATACTCGTTGTTTGAGTGATTCTGTCAAATATTTCTGAAGTTATTAAAGAATGACTATTGTTACGGACCTTCAGAAGCCTATCTTTACTTATACAAAAGTACTGATTTATAATGACTAATACATTTTCAATAAATATGTTTAGCTGGTTTTTTTTACGTTATTTGAAAGCTTGAAACTTAATCAATAAGTGTACAAAATTTCATTAAGATCTGACTTTCAAAAAACCCGCTTGATCCCCCTTCAATTTTTTTTCTCATTCGGTGTTTCATGCTTAAACATGATTTAAATTTTGTTAATTGTATATTAATCATTAAATTTTAATAAACAAACGTTGGTTTTTTTCTCCATCTGAATATCTATAAATTTACACTCATAGATTTTATAAATTAATCGTATTAATTGTTAAAAAAGCATTGATTTATTAAAAAAAAAAAAAAAGTTAGTTAATACTTTACGTTTAAATACCTCGGTCCACGAATTGTCTACTTTAAAAGGGCTGGAAATAATTTTCGCTAGTTTTTAAAGTATAAAAAAAAAATTACAGAAGTGCTTATACTCTACAAATCTGCATACTTATTTAAAATATCATAAATAATCATCACACATATAAATGACTCTAATGGCATTTACCTATCAAATTATTTTCAACGTACAGCGCGAAGCCTCTATACGTCCTATTTTGAAATCATGTTAGTGAATGCATAAATAATCATCTTCGATCATTTTTAAGAACTGAACAAGGTTAAACTGTTGAGCATCATGTTTTTTTCTCCACATATTTCATTTTAAAAAAATTCGAAGCAAAGGTGGTGAACAAAAAACGCTTATTGTATGCATCCTTGAAAAATGTTGTTAAGTTTTTTAAAACAGTTAAAAATTTTTCAGTAAACAGACTTATGTCTTTGAAGTACTAGGGTATACATTACAGTTTTAAATACCTTGTTAAATTTTTTTTTCATCCTTTGCAGTTATAATTAATAATAAATACAAGGGTTAGGTTCAAATACCGACTTGAAAAAAATTACATTATGAAAAAATTCTAATTTATATTTTTTTTTAATGGATTGGGAATTGTCGAAAATGGATAAAAAAACATAATATAAGGAGACAAATTTTTTTTGTTTACTAATAATGTTATTTGGGACTTAGTACATTCTCGAACTAGCAGACAAAAATGAAATTTCGGCTGAATCAGTTGATCGAGCCTGCGCCTGCAGTATCAGCTGTAGCTATAACTCTCTCCTCCTTCTCCATTGACGCACACTTTCCCTTCCCCTCACTCCTCATATGCAGCTCATGCTGGCCGTGCTACAGCAACGGCGGAGTGGTGGGAGTGAGCAGCTGCTGACCACCGCCGCGCCGTCGCTCTCCTCTCCTCGATCATCTTGTAACAAAATCACGGTTGCGTTATCTTGACCTTTTTTCTCAATATTTTACGCTGATCACAATATAAGTAAAAGTGCTATCTTGTGAATTTTTTTGCGCACTTTAGATTGGTGTAAGTTGTCTTTTGACACGAGTTATTATTTTTGAAATATAGGTTTTTTCGAAAAAAATTGAAAAAAATGCGACAAATTCATTCCTTATGTCTTCAACAACACCTGTAATCTTCAACCATTCGTTTTGTACTGAGGATTCTTTAAACATTACTATAAATATTGTTTTAATTGTTTCTGACGGTCTTACCTGCTAGCTAGCTACGGACTGTCGGATGAAACAACACACCCAGAAAGAAATGAGTAACACGGGATTATTAAGTGATAAAAGTAACGTATATTCTCGTAGCAAGAAACTAAAACCAAAATAGATACGAACACAAAATAAGTTCGCGAGTGTGTGTAGACACGATGATAGTCCAGTACGGGCAGATAGACGCGGGCTCCGCAAAGGGCCATTGCCCTTTACAACAACAGGGAGATACTTGCGGCGGTACTCGCTGTACATGTCGAAGTTGAAGGCAGAGATGCCAGTAAGCGTCCCTACTGACCAAGCCCTCTTCGAAAGCTGGGGAGGAATTTGATTAGCCAGACACTTGGCTACCTCGACACAGATTCTTCTGGTAACAGGCTCTTCGGTACTCTCTCAGGTGGCTTAACACAAGCTCTCGCACTCAGGTTTCGCACGTCCCAATACACGTCGCTGGCCTCGCCCTCGTATCTCTCGCACACGGCTTATCACCAGCTCTCGTATAAATATCTCACACGTACCGAAACAAGTCACGTGTCTACACTGAGAAACTTTCAGAGCAGTGTCTGCTCTGAAAGTTTCTCAGTGTAACTCTTGTACTTCTACAAATATGAAAATCCTGTAAGTGAGTCTTATAGCTTTTTGTAAAAAGGGGGCTACGTGAAAATTACACAGAAAGTTTTTTTATTTAAAATATTTTTTCTGTACAGTGTTTGTTTGGACTTATTAAAATTAATCAAACAACATTATTTTATACTATGAATCACAATGATTGTGGAGAGAAAAAATGTTAAGGATTTTTGATTTGGAACTTTGATATTGTATGGTATGGATCTCCGAGAAGCTTTGAAAATTGTATAGGAAGCTGTAGAGGGGCGTTGGAGTCTAATCCAAGATAGTGTGGGTAAAATTTACAGGGTTAGAAAGCGTCTTTCCTCCTGTTTCGTGGCAGGATGTAAGGGAGCTAGCGTATGCGATGCACAGTATGATAAAATGTACAAAATTCAGTCCCTACCTCCACTTCATTATTTGATGTATCGACTCAAAATTTCAAGAAAGTATACAAAGTAGCCTCCCTGCCAATTTTTTGAAGTTCAAAATGGTAGATCCAATACGCCAGCAGAGAAATATTTAAATTTAAAATTAAGGCAAGACACTAAATAATCTGATGTAATTTTGATCGCTGATAACAAGTCTGTTAAAATATTTTAGAATTTAAAATGGCGGATTGGATATGGAGCCAAAAAATAGTATAAATTCCAAATAAAGTTATTAAAATTAATTACCGGGGGTATTTTCGGTCAGTGATAACGAATCTAGTATTAGATTAACTCAATTCAAAAATAACACGTCCCACATAGCTGCCATAAAATATCTTAATTTTAAACTAAGGTGCAAAAAGGGGTAACTTAAGGAATTTTTGTTACTGATAACGAATGTGTTACGAGATTTTCAGAATTACAAAGGGTAGATATAATATGGCATCTTAAACAATTGAAGATATACTTTAATATGATCAGATATGTAGGTAAAAATAATTGTGATATGCTTCGTTCCACGGGTATTTTACGTGAAAAACTTTTGGTAGGAAGGTGTGTTTTTAATACGGGCAGTACGATATAAGAAATTTCACGTTGAAATTTACGAATGGTTTGGTGTTCCTAAAAACGATTTTATCGTACAAATTTTATTTTCAACAGAGACGTATGAACTAAATGATATCGGTTGATGGGATCAAGTTCAAAATGTATTTCATTTTTTGTAATGCGTAGAATCCACGTCTAATTTACAATAAATAAAAGTGTAATCCACATGGAATAGACATGGAATTCATGTGGATACTACGTGAACCATTCTACCTGGACTTTGGTGATGAAGTATAAGATTATCATGCAAGATACACACAAGACTGTTTATTTCAAATAGTTTTTCAGGTGGGAAAAAACCTTGTCAGATACTAGTAAAATAAAGCGTATATTAGATACAAAACAATTACATTTGTATTGTATAATTTAAAATAACCTACATTAATAGGATGTAAAAAACATTTTGTCAAATCAGAAACGTATTTAAATAAAAATTTAATAATTTTCATTACTTGATAAACATAATTTTAGATGATTTTATTTTGAATAAGTACAAAAAATTTGTTCTCCGCTGTTTTAATAGCTTTGCATTACTATTATACAACAAAGGTGCAATGTTCATTAAAGTGATAATATTATTCCTAATAATCCGTCTATACTATAAAATGATATAAATTATGATATATATTAATAAAATCCTTATACCTTCATCACAAGAATCATTATCGAAGGTTTTGTATAATACGAGTAAACCTATAGAATTCATCATCAAGCTAACATTTTTTTAACATGATTTGTGGCTCTTAAAAGAGCCGGTTGTTTGCCTTTTCGGGATGAAAAAAAAATCGGTCTTTTCAGTGTAAAAAAATATTAGCCTCCTCGGCGTCAAAATTAAAAAAAAAAGTCAGCCTATAAGGTGTCCAAAAAAAATCTGCGACGACGACAACAACGATGATGACGCCGAGCAGCATCCGGTGGACGATGAGGAGCAGCACTGGTGGATGATGATAATAAGCAGTGGTGGATAGCGATGAAGAGCACCAGCTCGTGAGCCTATGCGGCGTCCAATGGGCCCGGAAAAATCTCGTCAGTCTATGCGACGTCTGAGTCACAAATGACGCGCGAGTGCAGAAGAGCCCTCTTATCTAAGCTTTCCAGTTGCTACTCCGAAGCATGCTCTGGTGGGGGTAACTTTCGGAGTAGGGATGAGCACAGTAGAGGTAACATACGAAGTAGGTATGTACGCGCAGTGGGGGTAATGATCGGAGTAGCGATGGAAAAGCCAATATAGGGAGGCTCTTGGCCACAATTGATTCATTCGACATCGAGAAGCCATGTCATAAAAGAAGCAGCAGCGTGTGTCCCCGAGCTCTCCCAAGGAATCTTTCACGGAGAGGTTAGCAGGAGCTCAAGAGGATGAGGAGAAATCCCCCACCTCCCAGGTAAAAATTACAAATCACTGTATAAAAATCAGTCTAAAAAATAATTTTAATTGTAGAAACTATTCATAAAATAGGTAATGAATAAAACCTGGCAAATATGTACAATGTTACAGGTACCAATAAGTGTAATCAAATGATTATATGACCAATATTTCATCAGTTTAAGTTAAAGTTTCATTTATTTTCCGTACAAAATTCATGTTCACCTTCAAGTTATATATCAATTTCTATATGGTGCAATGCTTTTTAATAGAAACAAAGAATAGTATACAACTCCTACATGTACATACATGAACACACTTTTCAACTTTAAAAAACATAACATTTTATTTGTTTTGGAAATCATGAGTAGTATTTTAGAGTCTTAGCGGATCTTGCTACTTGTCTTATTTTATTATAAGAGTCTTTTCATGTTTTATTAAGATGCCTTAATCTTGTGTAAGTCCGCGTTCTAACTAGACAGAAGAGAACTTCATCAAGTAAAGAATACTCAGAAATAATATTTAATTTTAATGAAGCAGCTTATTTTTGAAAAATAAATTGTGCATTCGACTATCCATCTTCTATAAAACTAAGTCTGGACTGTGAATGTATGTATGAGCGTTTAGACACAGGGGCCGTACTGTGTGACTTATTTAGCTTCGATGTGTGTATCTGGGCAAGATAATTTTTATCTTGAAGACGCCATAAAATGCTTTTAAGATGAAAAGTGGTTCGTCCAGATACAAATATCTTAGAAAAAAAAGTTACACAGTACGGCCCGTGGCGGTAGCAGACTACAATATGGCGGAATCGTGGATGTGCGCAAGAACGTACTTAATTTAAGTGTATTGGATAACACCTTCTACTTACATCATGGTTTTCTCCTTCTGTTTAAAGCTGATCATTAGTACGGTAATTGCGCTTTCCCATCTTACTTGTTCTGTCGTCAGATCAAGAATGACTGAACTGATGCTAACTCTACCAACTTATATTATCAGTTGCGAAAAACATGTATTGAGGACAGGAGATATTTAATGCTTTTAATATGACAAGTGGTGGAGGAAATTATTCTGCCTTTGAAAATATTCCCCCTCCATCTCACTATATATAGGGGGTAGATCATAAATTGGTCTATAAAAGGCAGGCACTTTAAAATTTTTTTCTTTTTATCGAAGTCAGCAACATAAGCAACTTCAACGACGAGCGCAAGCACACCATCAGCGATCTTGACGATCTTGACAAGAGCTGTACCCACGTTTGGGAGACTGTCAAACGTCGCATGAAAAATAAACTTTGCTACCGTTGTTACTCGTCTTTAGTAATTGGTAGATACAGTGAAGAAAAACAATCGGTCCTTATCAGGACCAACAAATTATTTAAACGTAAAGTTACGTCCACAAAAAAACTTTAAGAGGGCACTCGGAATCGAACCAAGGACCTTTAGATTTGCAGTCGAACGGTCTACTGCTAAGGTATACCCTCGTATGTAGGGATATCACTCTTACGTTAAAAATATTGATGAATCTGAAAAGGTCTACAATGGTGTTAATTGACAAGGGCCCCAACCAAACGCCCTTATCTGTGAGGTACATCTGTTTATTTTTACCTCTCGAATAAGCTCACCTAATAACCAAGTGATGCTACTGTATCTTAATGCTAACAACTCCTCATGGCTGGATCTTCCCATTCGATGTGAAAGTAAAACTTCTTCATGCGCTTAACATTATGTAAAGCACACATGGACTTTTAGGCCCCATTGTAATGAGGACAAGTGGTGACTTGTCTTGGGAGCTCAAACGGTGGATAGTCTATCATGTCAGTGACTGTAAATCCAAATCTTTTAAGCCACTTTTGTTTTAGTTCTTCAATTATATAAATCTTGGACGCATTTTTCAGATCGTCTCGTAGGATATTTCCAATCTTAATACACTTGAGATTTCCAGAATTTCAGGCTAGTCCATGATAGCAAAGTTCAAGATACAAATTTTCTTATATAAAATAAACTTCTGTGTTAATTTACACCATGGAAAGGGCGTTTTGAAGAAGAATACCTGTGCATAATCTTTATTCAGAGGATAAATAGCTAATTCGTTTAGCACATAATTATTGCCTGGCTTTTTAAAGCCTTGCATATTCACTACATATACCATTTTATTTTTTCAGTTTTTCATAACCTTCACGTTCAGGGAATGATGATTTATTGGTGAAAAACTTGTCTGTTAAATTTTTCAGCCAAGATTTACTATTATCATCGTTAGTTAAAAGTTTTTGACATTTTACATCTGTGGTGAATTTTCTTATTGTCAGTTTATGCGACATACCAATTTAGAAGATTTTACAATTCTTACTATCTTTTTCCTTAGCCTTTTTTTCGGGCCACTTAGCATGTCTCTTCCAAAATTTTGCCACTCTTCCTGCCTTCGCTTATTATCTTCTTCTTCTATTCTCTGATGACCATTCTCTATGACTGTTGACAGACGAATTATATTGACAGCGCCATGCATCGACTTTTACAGCCACACATAAGTTTCTTGACGTCACCACCCATCGGACTATACTGAACAATGTGATCATGTGGAATCAAGAAATATACTGATGTGTTGGCGGGAAAATTGTAATGAGATTTAAATTCCAGACGAACATCTGCTAGAGCATTTTTCAACGACTCATTTTGCTTGGAGCAATCAATGACGATTGAAGGTATCTAAGTTATAAAATGATGTGCGTTCAACAAAGGTGCTCGATCTTTACCATAATATGAATTCTGAAAATTGGCATACACATCAGATGACAATGCAGACTGATTTCTCTTTATATCGAGGTTAAGATTACCGTAAGGATAATATTGTGAATTCAAATAAAGTAAACGTTTTTTATATTACAATGATCAAACCTGCTAGCATTAGCATCTTTCCTACTGTTGCGATTAGTTTGGAAGGCTAATACAATATAGCGCGGCTTTTCCAGCTGATTAGATGCCTTGACAGTCCATATATGTTTCAATGTTGTGAGCAAGACTGGATATTCATGGAGTTCCCAAATGCGGAAACTAATGTCTATGAATTTATTTTTTTTTAAATAATCAAGCAGACGAATTTTACGAGAATCCGACATCATCGCATAAGGCATAAGCCATTCAAGTTTAGATATTTCCATCTTAAGGAGGCTTGGGGGTTTGGTGCTGTACCAAGCGAGGGGCACTCTAAGGTTCTTAGGATTATGAAAACTATTTTTTGCTTATTATTGTCATAAATAAATATCTCAATCACATATTGAAATTCAAGAGTTTAATTGGCATATAAATTTGTAAAATATCGATAAAAATAACGATAAGAACTCGTCATTGTCGTCTGCGCATGCGTAGAAGATGATGAATTACTTTCCTTTCAATTTTCTTAAAATTTAACGTGTTGACCCTATCTTTTTTTTTAAGTGATTGATTCTTTATAATTTAAAGTATATGTACCAATTCGATTTCTGGGCTCACAGCATTTTATTGTGGTATAGTAGTCAATTGAAATTATAGTTCCATAAGGTTACCTGTTAAAATGATGAATTTTCACAAGCAATTTTCTCGAAAATGAATACGTTGACCTACCTATTTTTTGTTTTTAAAAAAATCTGGCATAGTTTACTTACCTAATCTCTGAATTTCAGGGCTATCCAGAATTGTATTCAAAATTGTCCAAGCCTACTCGAAGTCTTCCCAGCTTCGTATTGCATAAGCGTGCTCTCCAGTCATTATGGCTGTTTGTGTGACTGCATTCAGATCAGCTCTCGATCTCGTAAGTATGAGTTCATGTTTCACGTTAACAACAATCTTCGGCAAAACCTTAAATCATACCCAAAGGAAGTAGGACGTCGAAGTAGCCCTGATCAGTTATACTAAGTGCACTTGCAATACCAATACAACCTACATTCTCACACACTATTATCATATATTGCGGATGCATACAGCTGATGAGCATGAACCTCATAATGCGCAATGTATTTGTCAAAGGTGACAGGAGACTTGATGCTTAGAATCTCTTTCATGTATAACGCAACAGACGATGAGTACACAAGTTATCTTCCACCATGAATTTTTACATATAATCCTAGACTTTTTAGAAAATGAATGTTTCGACTCGCTAACTGCCTTCTCTACTGACTTGTTGCCAATTTTAATGTTCGTCGTTGGCTGATCGCTTGAGTTCATGATAAGCTGCTTATATAGCTTTTATGACTGTATACGTTTCCCATTACGATGACGGTTTGATGTGCAACCTCACTGCCATAAGCTCTCCACGAAAATTGACTGAATTTCCGTCCTGATCAACAATCCGTAGTTAAATATAGTCAATAATACGTCCAACAATCGGTAAATGAATAATGATAAGGAACTTTGATAATCTTATATCATGGTGGTACAGCTGTAAAAAATTCGTGAATCTTGTGAACTTTTGATCCGTTTATGAACGCTCCAGTAGTGATATTGCCCTCAACTCGCAATGCGCTCACTTTGAGAATAGCTATAGGTAAGTCTGAGTTGTGAGTAAAGTTTTCCTCAAGCACTCGTTTAGTCTAACCTAACGATTGTCCTATAGAATCTTTTGGTCCAAAATCAATGGTTTGACTACACGAGATAACGCTGCGAAGCGTATTACTGTTTGGTTTTATATCGACGAGAATATCGTTTGGTTGTGATACGTCGACTAAAAATGACTCAATATCTCAAATTTTTAAGCTGCCTGTTGGTACCACTCGACAACCAGTAACCACCACTCGATTACCCACGTAAAATTTATCATTGCTTTCGTCAATATTTGGAATCAAATTGAACGTAAAGAATTCTACTAAGCCAAGAACGTAGTTGTATTTTGGTGACAATTCAATCGTTGGAAAATATTGCGCTTCTAATACAAAAGAAGTACCCGACAGACTTAGTGTCAATGGTTCTTCCATGCCATCACCTTATATAGTTTTTGATAGGAATCTTGAGCACAAATGACCGCACACTGAAAAATCTTCTACGATTGTAGCCGAACACCCACTACTGTTTCAGTATTGCTGACACTGGTAATGTGCAGCAAAGCTAAAATGGTGGGGCTCACTACCATTTTGGCTTAGCTCGTCTGCTAATATCAGTCAGCGCGACGCACTTAGGAGCCGTATATCAGTGTCAAATATACCTAATATTCAATACTTTACCTAAAATGATAGTATGATTATTCTGTAATTACAACGTATAATAAACCAATAATCCTAAGGATTACAATATCAAAATATATGTGGACTAGTTAAACTGTCACCTTTATTAAGGAAATAAAAAACCTAACCTGATCTATAAATACGCGATATTAGTTTTACATAGTTGCAAAAGTTTCAATTGCCAACATTTTATAAATGTACACGTGTATAGAAGGTGAAATGAAAAACTAAGCTTTATGGTTGATGGTACATGTTTTAACTCAAGTGGCTTGCTTTCTTTGCACTTCTGGCTATATAGGGACACAGTAATATATATATATAACACGCTGATTGACATTAACAGACGAGAAACCCTACCGAGCTGCACTACCGTTTTGGTTTTGCTGCACACTATCAAAGTCAGTACTACTGAAATGGTGGTGGCGTGTTTAGCCAAAATCGTAGAAGATTTTTTACGGTGCAGTTGTAAGAATTAAAGTCTTGATATTTTCCATAATTATATTTAACTTTACTAACTCCAAGGTACGTAATCATATCGATAGGTGGCTGCAGATTACCAAAACTGTCAGAGTAAACGATAGTATTACCACGCTTCCGATATTCAACCCAGTAAATTTCAGGCCCATTTTTATCATCAATATTTAGTATTGCGGTTTCATGATAACGTGGTCCATTAGCAGGTAAGTTATTTCACATCAACACACCACGAAAAGCAGGAATTTAAAAATTTCAGCGTATATTAATAAACTAACAATCGTAAGAGCTCTATCAGTCAAAATTACTTCATCAATCTTTTACAGCATATAATTTAAAGTAAACGCCTAATCCTGTTTTATATGGTCTAAGATTAGGACCTTCCCGAAAGCGATATCCTCCATGCTTTTATTATGCCTTTGACTCTCTTGCAGCTGCTGTTTAGCTGCCTTAGTTGCATTATTACTTTTTAATATTCCTGCTACCCCATTCGCTAGTGCACCAGTTGCACTTAAGCCTGCAAATAGGGGTATCAAGGGTAGGGCACCAACTATTATAGTAGGTTGACGTAAGATTCGGGGCATTTTTACGTTTTTTTTTACCACCTGCTTTCTTAACTGCACTACGCACGCCTTTTAACACTGAACTTAAAACTTTACGTATATTTTTGCTTTTAGTGTTAATAGGCAGCTTTAACAACTGCATTCAAGGCAGTGCACGGTTTCTTCTTCTTTAGGCTCTTCTTCTTTTTCAGACCCATACTTAATTAATATTTTAACTTCATAGCACTTGTTATCGCTGGAGCAGCTGCTTTGTTCTCAATTTTATTCAAAACACCGCGTCCACTTTTCCAATGTATGATCATTACCTTTTGAAGGTTGGATCGCTACTGAGCACTAGAGAACAAGGCGGTTGTATTTATAGTTTGAGCAACCCCTATGCACTGCTCAACGTAAAGCATGTAAGTGCTGTATTATTTAGTCCATTGATAAGTTGTGATTAAACCTTTATACATAGTAGACATTAAGTTCAATCCGTCAAATTGCAAGTTCCAAACTTTGATGCTGTTGTGAAACAGGAAAATCGCTCAAATAGACATGGTGAATTTCTCATCAACCGTATCCGAGCTGTATTCTGTCGCCAGTTAAATTGTGGTAAAACTAATAGTTTAAAAGCTTTCATAGTGCATCTAAATAGGTTGAGCTTCAAAAATGAATATTTATAATCAAAGTCTCTAAATCAGCCAAAACATAAATTTTTAAAAGAGCTAATGGAACCTATAAATGGTATAAAATACTTTCCGTTCAGGGAACCGGAAGCAGTAGTATCTCCTGATAATGCTATGCCAAATTCCATCATGATTTTAGATGATAAAGCTTGTGAAAAACAGGATAATGTAAGATTCACTTCTGTATGGGGAGACACAAAAATGTGGATTGCTTCTATCTTTGTCAGTCATATGCTCAAGTACCTTATCAGAGATAACGTGAACCTTTTAGCTATATTTCGTCAAGATGAAGTTAATTTGAGACATGTGTATGGTGATCACGTCAACTCAGATATGCCTTATGCTCAGTTTAAAGATTTGTGCTTTAGCTGTTGAAATGATGATAAGTATGGTTTTCTTGTAATTGACAAAGACAGGCAAATTAATTGTGATCGTTATAGAAGGGACTTTGACAATTATGCTATTAATATACAGGACGTATATAAGGTAATCTTTTCAGTATACCTCGATAGGTTGAAGCATCAAGATTTATAAGCTAGATAAAGACCATCAATTGGTGAAGGCAAGGAAAGCCGTCAGGAAAAAGTACAGACTATTGAAGTTTGGAAGAGACAAAGTAGAAAAAGTAGTAAGAGAATCTTTTAAGCCAATCACTGAGCCTATCAGCAAAATTATATTACAAACAAAGAAAGGGAGTAATCTTGTGACCAGCAATTATTTTAATAATACTCCTAAACTATCTATCAAGCAAATAAAGAAGAAAGAAAGTTGAAGCGACGATAAAATGATGTTTCAGTCTGCAGTCAGCCAAAGTGAAGATGATAATGATGAGATGAATATAACACTACAAAATGAAACTGTTGATAATGGTATTAATAGGAATCCATTTGATTACTCATACTTACAAATGCTCGATAAAAATAGAAAAGATTGATGGGATTCGGTGTATGGGGTGAAAAAAGAAGATGGAATATACAAGCTTGGAGATTTACCAATATACTTTGAGAATAATCAAATCAGGATAAATGAGTTAAAATATCCGATGACTGTTGGATTAATGGAGCTACTCTTAAAAAAACATTCTAACGGATCTTACATGACAAGCGATGATTATGAAAAGTATTTTATGCTTTTGCAAACTTCAAGCGTTCATAAAAAAGGATTCAGCAAAAATGAAGCTATTCGAACGCCGAATAGTAATAAATTTAATAAAATCATCGCTCCCATGCTTGATCTTGTAGCTAGTAAAAAAAGGAGGATTATTTTCATCCCGTTATAAAAAGGCTCAAAAAACCAGTAGGTAGATTATGTTCACTGGGACTATCCTAATGAGCTAGTTGACCGTTTACGATTGCTCATAGCTGAAAGATCAGCAGGAAATAAAAACCACAACAACGAAATCATGTCAATCATTGAGGAGTTACGTTGGGCTGGGTATATATACTGATAGTGTCAGTATAAAAATAAGCATCGACGTGTTCAGACGTAATCTAGGTAAGATCGAAAGCGGTAGCTGAGGTCCTCCTGATACTCCAGGTGTTGGGTATAAAGTTACATCTGATGCACAATATCATATCCAAAATGAAAGACTATGCAATGTTGCTGATCCTGTAGAAAATTTTGATGCAGTCAGTCTAGCTTGTTTCCAAAAAGAGCTTCATAACATCAGGCAAGTTATACATGACATGCAGAGCCGTAGAAAAAAGCAAAAGAATAGAGGATCTTATATTCACTCATCAGACGTGAATGGATCGTAAGAAAAATCAGTGGTAGAAGAGCTTTACAAGCCAGCTCGTCGCGGTTTTCCACGTAAAAAGTATGATGTTCGTGGCTTGGATGAGACTTGGCAAGCCGATCTTGTTAAAATGATACCATATGCTCGTGAGAATAAAGTTCACAGGTTACCGTGATAGATGTTTTCTCCGAGTATGCATGGGCTGCACCCGTTAAACGAAACACGTGTAAAGACGTTACAGCAGCGATGAAGTCCATATTGAAAAAAGTAAGAGTACTAATAAACTTGCAAACTGATCGCGGTAAAGAATTCTACAATTTATATTTTCAAAGTATCATGCAAAAGTATAAGATCCGGCATGAAACCAAAAGATGTAATGGCAGATAATGAAGTCCAAGTATTAAAAAAAATTAAACGTGACAGCATTAAATTGAAGCCTAAATGTAAAGTCAATGATAAAGTGCGCGTAAGCAATGCGAAACAAGAACTTGAGACTATTTCTGTATTAATAATTCATTTATTGATAATGTATTTATTGCTTGCTGGTTCATTAATTTATTTACCTCCTGTACGTTAGGTTATTCGGTTAAAGTCGCTTGGAGTACTGGGTTATTGGGATTAATCATCTAGGATTAAGTTATTTAGTTTTGGTATATTCGAATTAGCCACGGGCACCTGTTTTCTCTGGCCGGTAATGTGACGGTCAGGTATTCAGTTTTCTGCGGCAGTCGAGAGCACTGTACTCCCTTCTCTGGTTAGAAGACAAATTATAAAGCTATATCATCAACAGCAAAAAGAGACTTAAACGAGTACTGAATTATTAAAGTAATTGATTATGCAAGTGAGTGAGTAAATAAATATTGAGAAAAGTATATAAATATTGAGATTCTTTTGAAAAAATTAAATTACTCGATACACACGTGGCAAATATGTGATGATCTGAAGATTATTTTCATGATACTTGGTCAACAAAGTGGTTTTACCAAGAATCCTTGTTGTTCACGCCAAACGTGAACTTATAGATTTAATTTTCAATTTTATTTTAGTTTAGTATTTTCCATTCAATTTAATAGCTACAATTCTTGGAATTCATAACGATTGCTGTATTTATATTTAAGTTCGAACTTTATCTTTTGAACTGCTTATCACTTTCGCAAAAATATATTTGCTTTAATAACACCTTTACTTCGATTTCAAAGTATAAGTTCAACTTTTACTTTTATTATGTCTACTATTATATTGTAACTCTTTGCTGTAAATCAAATGTATGTAAATCTTGTATAAGTATGGAAAATCCCTAGTATATAAGTTTGTACATATTCGAATATTATTTACGCCATAAAGTATGAATCAGATCTGTCTCAACCTGCTACGAGTAAACACCTATCTGCTCGAGCAACCGCTGTTATACCCTCATACGCTATACTCAAATTAAACGCTACTAAATTCTAAACCGCTAAAACAACAAGTTTTTTTTTTAACCAAGTCTTCTCCTCCACAAGTTCCTAAACAAAATAAATAAAGATCCCCGCGTTCGGCAAGTGCTCGGCTTTACCGGAAGACTTGTTACTTATGTTTATGGGATAGTCGAAACCGAAAGAATCATTATCCAAAAAAAGAATGGTCAAAGATAAAATCATTCAATTCTGGTTCACAGAACGTGATAAACAAACCTTTGGTTGATCCATTTAAAATTCTTCTCTCTTCTCCACACATTAAATTAGGTCTCATGAAACAATTATTTAAGGCTTTAGATAAACAGGGAAATTACTTTGCACACCTAAAGAACAAGTTTTCTAATATGTCCGACGCAAAGATAAATGAGGGAATATTTGATGGACCGCAAATCCGTAAAATATTTTGAGATAGTGAGTTCGTCAAAAAAATGAATATAGCAGAAAAGGCTGCATGGATAAGTTATCAAAACGTAACAAAGTATTTTTTGGGAAACCATAAGAGCGATGATTATGAGAAAATGGTATTCGAGTTAGTGAAAAATTACGAAAGTTCAGGTTGCAATATGAATCTTAAGTTGCATTTCCTTTATTCATACCTAAATAAGTTCTCCGATAATTTAGGTGACTACAGGAGCAATGAGAACGGTTTTACCAGGACATGAAAGAGATGGAGCGTTATTACCAAGGAAGATGGGACGAAAACATGTTGGCTGATTACTGCTGGAACTTGAAAAGAGAAGTGACAATAACAGGTGAAAAACGCAAACAAAAACCATTGCCACGCAACTATGAAGATAAACGACAATGTTACGGTGAAATGAAAGTTGAAAGGAGAGGTGACTAATGTTATATTAGAAACGTGAGCGGCAAGAGGACTCACGCTAATCAAGCACCCCATAACGTGAGAGGCAAGGGGACTCATGCTAATTAAGCACCAAAAAACGTGAAAGGCAAGAGGGCTCACGCCAATCAAGCACCCCATAGGGATTATATCCCCGCTACGTCCATCCACGTCGTTAATCCTGGGTGGTGCTTAAAGCGGAAAAAAACGGAGAAGATATATTTATGCCGTTTTTAGAGTTGAGGGATAAACTACTGGGTGGGGACTCGGACTAAAGATCCTCCTTTTTTTCAGCAGTGTTTATATAGCTACCGATGATTTATTGTTAAACTAGAATAACACATTTATATCGTTCCTAAATACTTCTTAGCTAGAGTAAAACTAATGAATGCCAGATTGAAGAAGGCTTCAAATTAAGCGCCTGAAATACGCAGACATAACACAGTCTTGTCCAGTATGTGTTCAATTCTGTAAAAATAAATTAAAATAGCTGATTCCGCTTTATTCTAAAGACTTTCAGGATTCCCCGAAAAAAATTAAAGGACGCCCGAATCAGGATGTAAACAGATTTAAATTCAGCAACCACGCACAGGTACAGATAGTGAAATATAGTCCTTTGGAAATTTTTCAGTGGATTTGCCTAAAAAGCCAATTTCGCTTGCTACTACGATTTTCTTGGCTTCTAGAGAAAGACTTCAAAATGCAAGAAACATTCCAAAGCCAAAATTCAATTTCACAACCAAACATATTTAAAAGTAGTGAAATATGGTCTGATGTAGTTTTTTTTTTCTTTAAGATATGCTAAAAAAACGATTTTAATGAATTATAGGGACTTTTAAGCTCCTAGGGGAAAACTAAAAAAAGTTAAGTTTAGTACAAAATATTAATTTGATATTAGGGCCACATATATTCAAACCTTAAGAAATATAGTCCATTGTGGTTTCTTTTCAAGATACGATAAAAAAACTAATTATACCTGATTCTAAGGACTTTTTTGCATCTAGGGGAAAACAGAAAAAGACCTAGGTTCACTCTAAAATAACAATTTAACTAAACGACCGAACATGCGCAAAAGTAGTGAAATATAGTCCAGTGTGATTTTTTTTAGGATAAACTTAAAAAGCCGATTTTTCTTGATTCTAAGGACTTTTTCGCATCTAAGATAAAACTAAACGGTGATAGGTCCATTCTGTAGCCATGTTCGGATTCAGCAGGCAAAAATACATAGGTAAAGTGCAATTTATTAAATTTTTCTTCAGGTCTAATGTAGTATTAGTTTTAGACATAAATAAAAACAAAATTTTTTGGAACAATATTGTTTCATTATAACATAATACTAAATCATGTCATGTAATATCAAAAAATGATTTATCAATTTCTATAAGGGCTTTTGAAAATCAGCTGTGCCAACCACATAAACCTAAATTGAATTACGTTATTATTGAGTGATACATCAATTAAAAACTTCTTCCCAATATACATTTTCGATTTCTGAATTATTTTCACAATCAAATTGTACGTGCCAATATCGAAGGAAATTGCTTTCTGTATAAGATAAACGGTAAATATGATGAATTTCCTGTATTCAAAGTTATTTTCGGTAGAACACTTTATTACCAACTTTATCCCCAGTTATAATTTCCACTTCTACATCTAACTTTAATAATTTTGTTACTTTAAGTAATGTCCGATTACACAACCCATTTGCTATACTCGAATTACTTATTAACATAACTAATGCATTAATTTTTAAGCTCAATTAATGAGGAGGCAGACCTTCACAAATACTGTTTAATATTTAAGTAGGGAAATTTATATAAATGTCATCGTCCGTCTTATCATCACCTTTATACGTTGCATGATCAATACTAAAACAAGTTTTAGATTCCCCTTTCATTTGATATATTATCTTGTTATTAAGCAAATACCACTATTCGTTATGAGAAGTCAGTATAACACTGCTTCTTGAAGTATAGATCCTTACTTTACCACGAATTTTCTTAGAAATATCTTTAGTTTTTCATTCATCAGGAACTGTCAACTTTTAAATTTTTCCTTTTCCGATTTTCAATACAAATTCTGAAAATTGATTATTATTGGATCTTATGTAATTCTTTAATTTTTTTAATTTTGAACAGTGACCAAAGAACTGACGATTTTATTGTTTCTCTTATTATAATATTTACATTACTTTTTTTTACCACAGGTAGTATTTGATGAAAATCTCCACCTTAAACAATTCATTTCGTTTTCAAAGTTGATCTCTGTAGTATACAAGAGATTTCTTTTATAAATAAAATAATAATTAATGTTTCGTACAGAAATGTTGTACCTGAACCTCCATGTCCAGCTATGAAAAAAATTTTATATTCTTGAACCAATACAATTTAAAAAAGTTTTTTTTGATCTTGATTTAATTGAATATATAAAGATTCAACCATTTGTCTACAAAATTATATTACTTTAGTATGCTGATTTTTTTCTAACTCAATGTAATTTCTTAAGTATCATGATCTTATTCTACCTGAATGATTTTTGACATTAAAACCTAAAATTTTTTTAGATATAACAAACCTGCAAAAAATTTGCGAAGGTAAAAAGGTAGCATAAAGTTACAGGGTTCTTCTAAAATGATATGTATTCGATAATCGTGTTCTACTACTCCCATATAAATAGCTATTTCTTTGAAAGTATCGTATGTGATGTTTTTAACTTTTTTTAAGGTAGTTGTATCCCAAATTGAAATAATGAATCTTCATGTAACTTTGCACATAGCTAAAATAATATCTAATAAATACTACACTACATTTTTTGAAGCTAGGGATCTTAGGAGGCAAAATATCAGTGTTTATATATTTGATACTTTAACATGGATGCTCTACAATCAAAAAATTGTGATATTTCTCCAAGTATTTTTGTATCAGTACAGTTTTTATTTCCATTTCGATTTTCTTTTTGTATTTTAACAAAAGCTCAATAACTTCCTTCATCAATACAACTAACCGAACAACCAACTATACTTCATACTGCTCAAAACAAGCAACGAGAGAAAACAACAGTGATCACGAGAGCTTCCTAATATTATTAAAGGAAATTAGGGCAGCTCAGAAAGCGTTTCCATATTGCTAGTTGAGTCAAAATTGTACATGGTATATTACATGACGTAAAAAATATAAGGTGTCTTTCAAAGCAGCGTGCGATATTTAATCAATTGTTATGTGTGGAGTGTTCACTATTCCCCTTTGCAGTGTTAATTAATGGGTTTAGCTGACTGGTTATCTATTCAATATGGCAAAAACCAGGGAAACCCGGTGATTGGTTGATATCCATATAGTAGCACGACTTGTTTTACATATGAATATATCATCGTATGTAAGCAATGACAATAAGTGTGGACAGCTGACTAGAAAAACATAAGTCACAATGTTCTTAGTCGTACGAAGTTCTTAGTTATAATGAGTGATCAGACTCAGCCCGTGCGGTTGCCAATTGGTCGATAATCAGTGAGTTTTAAAATAATCCGGTTCATCTAAGATAATTTATTCATAAAAAGATAAACAATCTTGCGTAATCTTGGAGAAAGACAAAATATACTATAAGGGGCGTATGCAGGGAAAGCAGTAGTTATGTAAAGAAGTGTTCGTTTAAATTTTATAATAAAAAAAAATCAATTATAACCAGATGTTGTGAAATAAGCTGCTAAAATTATTCTTCAAAAAGAAACATGATATTCAAAGTCTTAACTAATTATGTGTACTTGTTCTCAGCACAATAAAAATGCTACTTTCATTCATCGGGCTATTAAAGGTATTTACATTCAGTAGAAAGACTAAAAAGGGCTTCTGATGCATTTTATTCATAATATTTACACAGAGGTTTTTCATAATAACCAAAAAGACTTTGTTTTTTAACGAATACTTATCATGCTATTTAAATTTATTGAATAATTCTTTAGTTATTTTTACTAAATTGTTCTTTTGATACCAATACCTTTTTCAAAAATAAGATCTGTCCAAAATTTAATTTTTCATTGTTTATATCCTTAATACGTTATTTTATAAATGAAAATGACATTAAATATAAGTATTAAAATAATTCAATAAGTTTACCTGTAAGAAATACTAAATAACTTTCATAACACATATTTCAAGTCAGTAATAAGTTTTTCGATCTTCATTTACAAATTTTTACCATTGATCGTGTATGTAAATTTTTTCACCATTTTAGAACATTTAAATTTTTGCTGTCCAAATTTTCGAAACAGTACGGAGTCGCTTTGGCTGATCACTCATACAAAAATCTATAGAAATCATAAAAGCTTTTCCAATAGAATGATGGCAATGGTATAAAATGTGTCTATAAGTAGTGGGCAAAAAATGTCATTAGAACAAGAGCAATAAGGTAGTTATATCCCAAATTGAAAAAATTATGAGATCTTTATGTTACTTTGTACATAGCTAAAATAATATCAAATAAGTACTCTACTAGATATTTGTGAGGCTAGGATTCTTAGGAGGCAAAATATCAGTGTTTCTATTTTTGATACTTTAACATGGATGCCTACGGAGAAATGGCTTTTTCTGTACTTTAATGACGTACATTATACGAAATAATGATGAACATTTGACGATATTTTTTTGTGTATTACGAAAATATCAATGATCTTATTGAATTTTATAAAATAACTCAAGGGTATTTGTGATATAAGAAATACATTAATAACTGTTGTAAAAACTGCTAAAGGTTATGTCTTTACATAAGTGCGAGAGAGACAGAAGGCATACCACACTGTCTAATCTGAGGTCAAATCTGCTTTTGACTAGCGTAGTAGGGATGCGACTACCTTAAATCGCCGGAATTAACCTACTAATATAAGTATCTAGATAATTTTATATTAATGTAATATAGATAAGATGAAATTTATTCGTAAGTCCGATTATTTTTAATGTGTTTGTTAAAGATTTTATAGTAGTTCTATGAGTACTTGAAGTGATTGGTAATTTTTTTAAAACAAGAGCGAGGGAGTTAACCTAAAAAAATGGTACTGCATGCGTTCTATTTAAATGCACTTGGTAATATATGCTGAGTTGTATTCGATTCTTTTACATATGAAATCAAAATATAACACGTCTGTGCATGAGTCTGTTTTACTGTTCTATTAAATTTAAAATCAATAGGTTTTTTAAAATAGAATTCTATCAGGAATCGAAAATTAAAACATTTCTGAATAAAACAAAATTGAAATATCTTTTAATCATTATTTTTGTTAATTAAAGAACTAAGCTATTTTTAGCTTCTCTAATAAATAAGCGAAAAGTTGATAATCTAATAAGAAATATTATGGGTTCATATGATAATTATTAATATGATTTATTTTATAAACATAAAAAAATAGGGGGATAACATGCGAAGCCCGCAGGGGGCGAAGCCTCAGTAGTATATATATATATATATATAAATACACATATGTACATTCATACACCCACAACTTACATACACGGCATACATATCGACGCCCCGTACAAAGACTAGCCTTATTCAGGCAGTTACGAATACTAGTCTTATTCGAGGCTCCTAACGAAGAGTAATCCTATTCAAATCCCCTTACAAAGACCAGCCTTATTCGTCGCGCGCCATCGAAGACTAGCCGTATACGCCACGCGCCATCGAAGACTAGCCTTATTCGCTGCGCGCTATTGAAGACTAGCCCTATTCGCCGAGCACTAACCTGATAAAGTGCAGTACTTTTGAAGAAAGTTGTTCTGAAAACATTTTAAATAAAATATTGAAGTATTTTTCCAAACACTTTGATAGTTTTGCATTCTTCATTTTTTTCCTTTGGAAAATGTAATGCATTATTGTCGCTGGAGAAATTATTGTTTAGTGCACATTTGTAAGCAAGAATGTAAATAAATTATTCTGTCATGAACAACCATTATTATAATGTATTGTTTGGAATGTACGGATTTCAGATATTTGCTATCATAAACATATTATAGCTACAATATTACATAAAAATAATGTACAAGTAAGCGCACAGATTTATTCTATAAAAAATGCTTTTGCAATAAATGATTTCTTTATTATTCAATTCAATGAGAAGAAAGTTGAGGTGTGAAGTTATCAAGTTACAGGCATCTTTGCTATATAATAGGTAATAGCCACATCGATAAATTGATAAAAAAAACGAGGTTTGTAAAAGGGCGGGATCGTCTGATGAACGGATCTTTTGCTATAAATAACTGGTTATTTACAAAATTGATGGTAGGGAAAATTAGTGTGCAGGGTTATCCAGTTTAGGTACTTATGACATACATAATTCGTTTATTTCTTTAAGCTAAGCAAATGAGCGATGTGTTATCGAATTATAGTGCTTTTGTTATAAACACTATAATCATCAGTTGAAATTCGTGGACAGTCGCGGACTTGGTCATCACGTTATAAGATATTTTGTTAGAAATAGTAAATTTATCAATTGAAATGCGAGGAAATTCACCGCTATTGTTTTTATGATAATTTATCAATAAATTACTTATTGATAAATTCAACTATCACAGATAGAGTCGTTGGATTTGAAAGGATTGAAGTACAGGGTTGTTTTGTTTAGCAGCTATGGGTTAAAATTTATCATGTATTAAATATTTGTCTACGAATTCTTGGTGAGTATTTAAAATAGTACTGAACAAAAATTTCTCTCGAGAAAACAAAGCATGACAGTAAAAAAAAAACGAGTAAAAAAATTTTGAAAGTATTTGAAAAAGATATGGTAATAAACTTTATACTCAAAAAGGGTAACTCTTTTTCTGTGTTCCCATAGTGCTAGTGTATTATAGCGCACGGCGAATAAGGCTAGTCTTCGATGACACACGGTGAATAAGGCTAGTCTTCGATGATGCGCGACAAATAAGGCTGGTCTTTGTAATGGGCCGCAAATAGGGCTAGTTTTCGTTAGGATTTTTGAATAAGGCTGGTCTTCGTAACGGCCCGTAAATAAGGCTAGTCTTCGTACGAGGCGTCGATATACTGGCTACACGGATACACCGAAGCTCCGGTACCTTCACGTTCAGCCGCGCCGAATTCATAGCGTTTTGTTCCCTAACCTAAGCGCACCTAAAAAAGTTCTGACTTTAATTATAAAATATTAATCAATAAATTTGAAATAGAGACTTTTTCCGCGATTGAATAACATATCAGTTTCAAGAGGCAAGTAGTGTGATGAATTTTACTCGATACAAGCAAGCGTGTGCGTATTTAAGTGTAAGTAGCACAGTGTGAGTATGTATCGACGCCCCTTACGAAAAGTAACAGAGCCCAGGTTTTCTCGATAACTAACAGTGCATTATTTTGGCTGTGCGGCAGGGCTAGTGACTCACTGCTCGAGCGAGAATTTTCATTCTGCCTGCAGGAGTCCGTCGCAGAGCATCTTCAGCTCTAAAGCAATGTCGCGGTTTGGCGACGTGGGTAATTTTAAACTCATCTAAGGCAAAGACTTATTCCTCGATCGTTTTTTCAAGCATCTCGTTCTTCTCGGATTTCTTCTTCGCCAACGTAAGCCTTACTTAGTTATTTTGAGTTTTAATTACTCGTTGAGCTTCTGGCATTATGGTTATTATGGTTATTAACCAGAGTCAATGCATTTTAGTTGCAATCTTCAACAATCAATTAAAGTCATTATTTTCGCCATTATGATTATGTTCTCGCGACGTGACTTTCCTCGCAGTAGGTTACTTTTTTTGAGAGTTTTTGTTTGAAACACTTGTACATAAAACGTGTAAATATATTCTTTTTTTTGTTTGAATTTTGATGTTTTTTATTTATTCAAAATTGATATCATGTTACACAAACAATTAATTCTGTATCACTCAGAATTAATTCACTTTTAAAATTGATGATTGATTCTGGAATCTGTATGAAAGCTTAAAAATATCCTAATTATTCTTGTTTTCGTATGCACCGAGAATCGCTTAACAGCCCGTTAACTGTAAAACATAGTTTTCGAGCATGCAACTCGGTGTACGAGATATTTTCAATGCACAGTATTTCAGCGATAAGTAAAAAATTTTAAAATAAGCGCAAATTACGGTTAGTTATACTGAACGTGTGTAAAAATATCTAGCACCATCGTTAAGTTAAACAAAAATTACATGGGAAAAGATTTTACTGCACTTTCCTACGACACTTGTTCGTGGAGTAATGAATTATGCAACAAAGAATCCAGGGGCAATGCCGAGCGGCTCTGCTCCAGCGATACACGGAGAGAAAAATCATAGGGCTATATATATACTCAGTGCGGCACACTGAAACGCTCTAAATGTTAACTGCAAAACAACGTGTTGCTACTTAATTAATCGAAATATTCTTTTTTAAGGATTTTAAAGGAAGGTTAATAGTTAATGTTTACGTAGTGTGCCTCGACAAAATGTTTTAATTTCACAGTTCAGCAAGGCTCTAAAAATCGAAAAATCCGCATTTTTTAAGACTTTGGGAATTTTTTACTCAAAAAAGACGCAACCTACGAGAAAATGACTGGACCTTTTTTGGTTAAGAATGACTTAAAGAAGCTGGAAATATTTTTTTAGATTAAAAAAAGCAATTTCTATGATTTGTTTGAACAATACTGTTTAAACAAATTGTGACCAGGTTGCGCGCTGGCAACGTGGACATTCTCATTCTGCGGGGTCTAATTAACATGACTATGCAAAAAAATCGACTACGAAAAGATCTAGGACGACACCGTTAATTTCTCCCCCTCTATTCGCTATGAGAATGAGCCTGGAGGGGATAAAACGATATGCACCAGCGCCCATAGTGAGGAAACAGTGAAACCGAGGGGGAAACAAGTTACTGCAATAACATACATACGATGCAAAATCAATTAATATCTCTGAAATTATACATTTTTTATACGTACACAAATCGTAAAAGTTGTAGCCTAGGAGTAAATCAATACATAGATTTTTATCCCACGTGAATCGGTGCAAGGATTTTAATGATATTGTTGTTGATAATGAAAATATTTTGTATCTCTGCAATCTAAATGTATACATATTTTTTTCAAGCGTCTGCTATCATTTTTAGTTATGAGGACGCCAAGCAGACGATTTCTAGTTCGTTTGTACATAATAACAGTGTGCAAAAATGAGTAACCGTAATTATTGTGTAAAGAAATGCAAAAACACAAATCGTAACAGTTCGTGCACGTTTTTCAAGTTTCCGAGCCAAAATTATAAGTTGGCACAAAAAGTACAGTGAATAGCTGCTGTTAGAAGAGCAAAGTAAAAAAAAAAAGTAAGTCTGAAATACTACTTAATAGTCAGAGTCAGTATTGTATGATTTGATAAGCCGTCTGCAGCTTCGGCTGGGCACTGACTGACCGTACCAAGCAGACGCAAACAACAATAACAAGCAGCATAGACGTACTTCGAGGACACGCTATGTACTATTATATACATCATATACCTTTGGAGGCACTCCGCACATTCGTTACTTTCAACAGCTGTAATGTCAAAACGCCTGCTTGAATTCGCATGGGATGAAAAGGCACATACTAATAATTAAATTTACTACAACTTTCACATTTCATGTACCATCCTACGCCGCTTATTTTTTTAGATATTCAATAATATCTACAGACTATATGGATTTGATGCCACTATCTTCCCCCCAGGTTTCCTACTTTTGCCACGGGCTAGGGCGCTACATGTTATTCTCATAGCGAATATGGGTCAGACCTATGATTTTTCTCTCCGTGTAGTCATGCTACTGCGCTGCTGGCCGCAGCAGCTCAAGTGCCGTGCTTCGCACTTCAAATTCACCAACTTAATTTGTCGTTACATGCAAAAGAATTGACCAAATATATAAGGGAAAAATGGTGTGTAGCACGATAAACCTTTAGCAAAAAGGGCATGAAGGTTGGAAGTCGAAATATCAAATATTACGGCTGGAATTCATGATAAAGTAAAAGTATCGTATCTTGACTTCTATTAGTCCAACATAAACTTTTTTCTTTGTAAATACATGAATAAATTCACGCAATAATTTGCACTAAAGTTTTTTACGTCCAAGTTCGAAATGGGAGAAAATACGGCCTATTATTTCCGGTTTTCGGTGAATAACTTTTTTTTTGTTTAGCTGAAAGATCGTATTTCTTAGTTAATAGAAATACTGTTATTCCTCACTGATTTAAACAACTTTGATGTCAATTCCATGCTCGTAGTGGATTTTACACACAATCAAAATTTTTAATGAAAAATTTTACAACAGATTGTCATTTTGAAAATTCGCAAGCGAAGCTAGCGTACAAGGAAAAAGATACTAATGTCAGTAGTTATTGCGACACACTGGCTCGTCACAACAAACCCCCTTCCTCTGCCTCGGCAGCCGGGAACGTGCGCACAGAGTGGGGGAAGAGTGATAGCGCAACATTCCCCCTCTACCTTACCTCCTCCCTGCCCCTCAAACGAGTAGGAAGGGGTAGCTATTTGATTTAGTTATTGGAGGGGACTATTTGTCCTCCCGCTATTTGAGAATCCCTAAAGGGGTATTCTTTATTAATTTTATCTAAAGTGTTAAATAAAAATAAGGAAAGGGTTTCCTTCGTCCTTTTCAATTATTTATAAATGATTTTGAATGTGATGTGATTGACAAGGATAAGAAGCGAGATAAACTGAGTAAACATAAAATAAAGTACGTTTATTCATTTATTTTTAAAATTATAACTGCAATTACGAGAATTAGAGTTGAATAAACACAAAAATAATGTACGTTTATTAGTATATTCATGAATTTACAGCATCTACAAATGCATTCAAATGAAACGACGTAATGTTATGAATAAACTCGAATACACATTCTTCGGTTAAGTTTATGCCTTTCACTGTATCTAACGACACAATATTTTCGTACACATTCTCTACATCTTTATCATTCATATCGCTACAAATTTTTTTCACGTCACTCGCCATATAATAGTCAATTTGCGCATTGTGCGCATTAGTACTTTTTTCTATAAAGTAATCAAAAAAGTTCTGCACAATTACAGGCATAACTTTGGATAAAGCGCTAAATACACGTAAATTACTATCGATACACAAAACAATCAATTGGTTAAAACTATCAAAGGTTCCATTTCAAGCACTAAACTACGGCGATACTGTTTCGCAACACTATCACTTTTACTTTGCTTCAACACTTCTTCAATCTCAATCGCCTTCTCCTTGTAACTAACGGTGAGCTTCAATGATCAGTTGGAACTGTAAATCTTAATATCCTGCAAGTTACTTTCGTCCGTGGTGAAATACTTCTCGATGTCAGCAAATGCCATTTTGAACTCGCTCTAACCCCAATTATGAATGGAATACCTTCGAAATCGTGGTTTAACAGTCGAACGGTAGACTCCCAATCGTCGTCGAGCCACTTTTCGTACTGCAGTCCAACTGTGGCTTTTTGTCAAAGAATTTATTCAGGCCATAAAGATTACAAAATATCTGAGGTGATGATTGCCGCTAGATACTTGAGAGATTCGTAGCTTCCATCTCTGGTGTCCTCTTCTTCGGAGGTTTCATTTTGCCGTTCTACGGTGTTGAAGGTACGGCGATCCAGCAGAGATTGAGGCTCGTTTCGAGCTCTCGTATGAGAAGTAGTTTAATAAAGAGAGGGGTTAAGAGACGTTTGGAGGTGGTAAAACACGTTTAAGCACGAAGACTGCGTTACTTAATACAAGCTCGATCATGCATCACGCGCTTGCAAAAACATTCATAGGTAGGCTCGCGGAATGCTTACGTTTCTTATTCTTGGAATTCTTAACGCTGAAATATAATCATCTGCCTCTGCACTTTTACAAATGTGTCGACTACAAATCATAAACGCATACGCGGATTCGCTTACAATGATATATTCAGAGAAATACATTTCATATCAATGACATTTTGCTGCAACTACTTTGTAAACATCTTACCGGACAACCACCACTACCCGACACCGAACTCATCATT